>CM055265.1:40184994-40230224 GCA_029237695.1 Conchocele bisecta | reverse complement strand
TTTATTATATCTTCCCATTTTAGTTCAGAAACCAGACAGATTTATTCTGTCCTATGTCAAGCCGCCTGACCATTATCCATGCGCGGACACAAAATAGTTCTCACACGTCCAGTTTCATTTTCGCACATAAGGATTATGTTTGGCGATTTGGCTTCTTGTTAGTTTTCGTTTGTTTAGTGGAATGCATACATATATCGATTCACCTCGGTGTATATAAATATTGAATACGATTTTGTATTATAATGGTATCATAGATAGTATTTTGACCCGCATATTCCTACGCCGTATTGGAACCATTTTGGCGGGATTTGGAGAGGTCTTCGGAACACATATTTTGGTAAAATCTTCATTTTTTTTCACTATACATGTATATTTGTCGTTGGTCAACCGATTTTGACGGGAGAAAACACATTTTTGCATCTCTGATAATGATAAAATTGATTATAGCATTATTTATAGATATTATTTGCGTTATAACATTTAGAATTTAGCTGGGAATTTCAGAATCTTATCATATCGCCTAATGGGCCATTTGACCCGGTGTTAGGAACATTAAATCTGGTTGGTATCAGGGATGCAGACAGGTTTATTCCAGTATCCAGCTGTGAAACTCAGGTTTCCAGACCCCACGTTTTCTTTGAAGTAGTGGGGTTTACAAATACCCGACTTTCTATGGGAGCTTACACCTAATGGTATCACAGGCTGCAGGAACCAGGGGCCCGTTTCACTAAACTTCTTACGACTAAAATGTTCGTAAGTGCAAATTTAAGATCGTCTGTAAATTACAATTTATGGATTTACATTTATTGAGCATAGGCTGCATATGCAGCTTATGCTCAATAAATGTAAATCCAATAATTGTTTACAAGAAAATAGTGTTAATGTGAAATTTACAGACTATCATAATTTTGCACTACATTTTGGTCGTACAAAGTTTAGTGAAACGGCCCCCAGGACATAACAAACATAATTAGTACTGTCATTAGTATAAAATGGGATTTTATTCTTGCTTTATGCTCTTAGTTTCAGCTTCCTGCGGTATATGGATTATAGATGACAATATAGATATATATGACCAGGCGCGGATCCAGGATTTCGGGTTAGGGGGGGTGTAACTATTTTGCAATACCATATAGCTCGTTCGATAATATAGTCAAGTATTGCAAAATAGTCGACCGAGCGGAGCGCTAGTGGGGTCTGGCATTCCCCCCCTCCAGAAATCTTTTGAAATCTACATTGCATTTTCTGCGTTCTGGCGCATTTTGGAGCAAAAATATTGACACTGTCACAGTATGTTTAGACATGATTTTTTATTGAAAACGTTTAAATTTTGAAACAATAAGACAACGACCGAAAAATGCATGGAATACATGGCACTTGGCATGAAACGTGCCTTGTAACTTGTAAATTACTCGGCGGATTTTTTGGGGGGCGCGCGCCGGGTCCCCCCCCCCCCACCCCCACCCCCCCCCCCCCCCCCCTCTCCCCTGAATCCGCCCATGATGACATATATACCTACTGAGTGTATTAGAATAAATATGTCTGTGACTGGAAAAATGCGGCTTCAGTAGCCTATTTCACGAACATTGCAAAGTATACTTATCTAGCAAAGTATACTTTGAGGGAGTAATCATTTATTTTTCGCGAAATGCATTATTTCATGTAGAACTAACGACTGCATGTATTTGATGATTAAAAGTATGCAGAATTATTTTACTGAATTTATTACATTATGGCTGTGATAATGTAATAAACTCAGTATAATAGAAATTAAATTTATCCTTACATTGAAAATTTCTCCCTCAAAGTATACTTTGCTAGATAAGTATACTTTGCAATGTTCGTGAAATAGGCTACTGGGATTCGTGACTACTGTCTGTTCCACGTTTTGCTGCCGACGTACTTTTGGCTATTACACACATTAAATGTAAAAAAATATTAAACTAAGAAAACAGACTTTTACATTTTGAAAATCAGTCCAGAAATAAAAAAAAACAACATTTTTTCGCAATAAAATCAATATTTGATGGAATTGTATGAAATAAAACAATTTGGGGAGCGTGAATTTTGTTATTGATGAGAAAATACTTACAATTTAATGTATTTTAGATACTTGCATTTTAATATTTTTACATTTAATGTGTGTAAGAGCCAAACGTTTGTCGGTGGCAAAACGTGGAACAGACAGTAGTGTAGATCCAGATAAACTAGCACACTGCTGTAGATGATAACAACGTCTACTGCTTGTTACAAGCATGACGGGTGTTTCATTGATGAATTCACTAACGGTGCATATCCTGATCTGGATTTACACTGGTCACAAAGCCCATAAGCCCCATTCCTCCAGTCACAGCCACAAATTCAGTATTTGTATCATTATCAAGGTCTCCCATATGTTTCCGGAAACATTCGAGGAGCAGCACATGCTCATTTACTGTAAATTCAACGAGCCGCGATGCCTCGACATGGTCACTCGAGCCTTCGTCGACTGGTGTAAAGACAAAGACAGGAATTTCCCTCCACCAAAGGTACACGTCTCGCAGCCGTGCTGGGTAGTGAATTTATAATTTTTGTCAATATCGTGTAGGCAGGTACCAGGGGCCTATGCTCAATAAATCCAATACTTGTTTACAAGAAAACATTGTTAATGTAAAATTTACAGACTCATAATTTGGCATTTACAAACTTTTTAGTGAAACGGCCCCCAGAGCTCCAGATAAGTTTTATATCTAAAGTGTATTATACCCCCAGATTTCAGATTCAATGCATATTTTACTTTTACAAATGTATTATTGATTTTATTCCTTATTAAATAGGGAACAAATGGTAAAAAATAAAACAAATTTAAAAATTTGCTTATTTTGCAAACAGTGTTTGCTTTTTGCAGCTCAACTAAGTAAATGTTCAACTTTATTACAGTATTTCCACTACTCAATTTGAAAATCAATGCGTATTTTCACATTGCTGTGAGTATTTTGTAAGCCCACTTTTGATAATCGATGCGTATTCTGCTAAGACAAGTGCGTAAATATGCCAATACGCACCTTATCTGGAGCTTTGAGGTACAGCCTAGCCTCCCATTTGTATGTGACGATAGAAAGATTTCCCGCCACCAAATGTACCCACAATGTAAAAACAATATTTTTCTTGGTAATATTAAATTGTAGCAAAATTTAAGAATGAGCCTTTTCATTCCGTAAAATGTTGTGAAATATTGATTTTATTACAAAAAAATGATTTCTCTATGCGAATTTAACATGGGAGAGAAAGAAATGGAGGAGCTGGGCGAGGAGTCTAAAATAAAATTGAAAATTGACTCTGAAACCTGGCTAGATAGCTTGAAAATGATCCAACTAAGAAAACAAATTATGTTTTGAAAATCGGTCCACTTTTTCTGAAATTAGAATAATGTCCCCATGTTAAATCCCCATAGACATCTTTACTCATTCTTAAATTTTGATAAAATTTAATATTATCAATTTTTTTTATTGTGTATACATTGTTTATATGGCCGTAAAATTTGGTCAGGTTTCGTGAAACAGACAATAGTTTAAATGTCAAACCAACAAATTTTGTCAATTCCAACAGAACGTATTAATTATTATTAATTAGTTTAAAGGGACATTATTGTGATTTTCCATGTTCAGTAACCTATTTCACAGGTTCAAGTAACGGACCGAGGTTATTAAATATGCCTAAATATATATGGAGGGAGTAAAAAAAATTGTTATTTTTTTTCATTTATTGATGCTTTTAGGCATATTTAATGTATTTATAGACCTCAGTCCGTTACTTCAACCTGTGACCTATTTATAAGACAAGTCTATTACTTTTATCTTTGTTAACCCTTTCAACCCATCAGATAGCAATCCAATATTTGCAAACACTGCAAACCCATCAGTATCTGCAGTATTTGAAAAATGGCTTGTCCAGCCATCGCCATCTGGTTTCCCGTACTGTTGTTTTGCCACCACAATGATAGTTGTCAGTGGCATATCGTATATACCCTGTCTATCCGTCTGTTTTTGTTTCCGCACGAAAACCCCAATACTATATGGCCGATGTCCACTAAACTTCACATGTGAATTCAGGGATGGGTTGTGGATTAGGGGTTAGAACACCTGACTTCCAATCCGGAGGATGTGGGTTCAAACCACGCCTAGGACATCAACAAATACTTTCATAGTATTTCCATCCCATTGGTCTGTCGAATGAGACTAAACTGTGGTCCTGTCTCTATTTGACCTTAGCTGTTGGTGGGACGTTAAACCGTTTCACTTTCCCTTTGTTTTCACATGTGGACTCCTATTGATCAGGGGAAGGTACCTATTTAACGTGGTACTCCTGTCTAAATACAGATTGTTTATTCTGCACTATTGTTGTTTCCGCTCGATAACTCCAATACTACATGTATATGGCTGATGTTACAAAAAAATTTACCATTACCCCTATCATCAGTCAAGCACACATCAATTGTTGTTTTGTATCTGTAGCTGATTTCACCAAAATTGCTAAGCATACTTATCTAGCTAAGTACACTTTGCGGGAGTAATCATTTATTATTCCCGAAATGGATTATTTCATATAGAACTAACGACTGCATATATTTTATGAATAAAAGTATGCAGAATTATTATACTGAATTTATTACATTATCACGGCCAAAATATGGCTGTGATAATGTAATAAATTCAGTATAATAAAATTTAATAAAACGTATCCTCTTAAATTGAAATTTTTTCCCTCAAAGTGTACTTAGTAAGATAAGTTTACATTGCAATTTTGGTTAAATAGGCTACTGATTTCTCTTCAGCGGTGACATTTAGTTATACACCCCGCAACGAGTTGTGGGGGGGTATACTGGAGTCAGGTTGTCCGTCCGTCCGTCCGTAAACTTAACATCAGAGAAATATTGTTATAACTTCTATTTCCTTCATCTAAAAGGCTAAATATTTCACACATGCATTCCTGTAAGGCTCTACTACCATGCTGTGCCAAATCCACGACCGTCCAACCCCCGCTGATCCCAAGGTCAAGTCAAATACTTGGTCTCTTTAGAAAACTTAACATCAGAGAAATAACTTCTATTTCCTTCGTTGAAAATTCTTAATATTTCTCTCGTGCATTCCTCTAAGGTTGTACTATCATGCTGTGACAAATCTATGACCGTCCAACCCCCGCTGATCCCAAGGTCAAGGTCACATACTTAGTCTCTTTACAAAACTTAACATCAGAGAAATATGTTATAACTTCTATTTCTTTCATCGAAAATTCTTAATATTTCATGCATGCATGCATTCCTCTAAGGCTCTACTATCATGCTGTGAAAAATTCCCGCTGATCTCGAGGTCAAGGTCACATACCTAGTCTCTTTACAAAACTTAACATCAGAGAAATCGGTTATAACTTCTATTTCCTTGCTCGGATCTGCTTCACATTTCACACACGCATTGCTCCAATGGACCTCTACCACCCTGTGACAAATTCACATTCATGCCGCTCCCGCTAAGCCCAGAGTCCAGGTGCAAGCCCACACACTTGGAAATTTTTAATTATTTTAGTGGTACCTGGGCCCACGCGGGGGGTATTCCGTAAGCCTCGCTTACTGACCAATCTAGTTAAATATGACATTGGAAATAAGTCTTTAACCGTCCATTGAAACCACATTTTGTCTTTAGGGTGGGCATGTCAATGCTATGGAACTGACCCCGGTCCGCAAGGGAACTCCAGCCAGAGGTGACCAAACCCCAATATCGTCCGTCCAGAACAGTCACACACAGAGCAGAGCTCGTGATTCAGCGGCAAAGATTCGCTCATCGTTGGAATTTTAAGCATATTTGTGGTAGAGACAAAAGTAGTGGTTCCCAAAGTCGATAGCGAACAGCGTAGGTCCTGATCAGGATGCGCAGGCTGATCTGTAGATAGTGTAGATCTAGAGCAGCCTGCAGTCTGTTCAGGGTCTGCACTGTTCGCAATTCAGTTAGAGAATCACCCATCATGCTTTTAACCCTTAGACTGCGATCTTATTTTTTTTTTGTCGTCTGCTGTTTATTTCTATTTTTCATTTTTATCTTCAAAAACATGCTTTGACAGCACTTTAGAATAATTTACAACATGCTTTGACAGCACTTCCGAATTATTTCCATTGGAAATGATTCAGAAGTGCTGTCAAACCATGTTTTTATTGAGAAATAAGGCAAGATATAAAAGATAAAAGCAACAACAGACGACAATTTTTGTGAGTAGCGGTCTAAGGGTTAATAACGATACCTATCAGGCCGTGTTAAAATGGAGGTGGATCATAATCGAGACTACAAATGCCCAATTTTCCCAGGCACATGTATTCTGTTAAAATCATGTTGAAAAAGAAAGAAAAAAGAAAAATCAAAATGTTTCATTTTCCCACATCCTTTGTAAGAAAAATCAAAATTTTCATTTTTATGCTCATATGAGAGACGTCATATGATTTTATACCTAAGAACATGTGCGATTTTCCATGAAATATATTTACATAAACTATGATATTTTCTGTAAAAAGATGACGAAATTTGCATAGCAAATGCGGAATATAATTACGCATTTGCTATGAAAATGTTGTCAACATTTGACGTCATTGGGGAAAATATCATAAATTTTGTAAATAATTTTCATGAGATATCGCACATATTCTTGGGTACAAAATCACATGGCATGTCTCATATATAAGCCCATTTTGCCATGGCTAGTCATGTCAGTTGTACTAAGTGATACGCACTGGTGTAGGAGATTGTCTGCCATTTGTGAATGAGTTTTCCAAAACTGATTTTGAAGATAAGTGATATCTTTTTTTTGGAGGGGGCGGATCATCAATATTGTTAAGACATATATGTCGTAACCACCATTTGAACCGTCTCGTCGAGACGGTTCAAATGAGTGGTCACAACATATACTTTTGAATTGTTAAATTAAGGGGACAAATTATTTTGTGGGAACGAATTAATAAAAAGAAGAATTCTACGTCCCTATGTAGGTTAATGATGCGATGCTCTGGTCTCAAGAAATGTTTTTCACTATTGCACAGTCCATTGAGATTGTATTTCTGTATGTAATGCCTTTAACGTTTTCAATAGAAAATGCATTTATTTGTTTATATATGACCATTTAAAAAAATAATACATGGTGGATCCGGTTGAGAAGTGGGGAAAATCCCAAAATCAAAACTGAATATTCACATAAAAGATATATATTCAGCACTGACATTTTAATATCCTGATCTGGTGCCAGGGTCTCACCATACCATAGTCACTGCTTAAAAGTAGCAGGATTGTTACTAACCCTACTACTTGTTTAATGGCTATAACCATATGCAACTGT
Organism: Conchocele bisecta; assembly: GCA_029237695.1. Classification (NCBI taxonomy): domain Eukaryota; kingdom Metazoa; phylum Mollusca; class Bivalvia; order Lucinida; family Thyasiridae; genus Conchocele; species Conchocele bisecta. The sequence goes on along the minus strand of CM055265.1, from coordinate 40,222,871 downwards.
AACGCACAAGCCAAAAACATAACTGAGGGTCAAACTAGAGATTTGTGACTCCGTTAACGATGATTTGGTTTATCTGGCAGTCATTCAGCTAAGGCCATTTTGGACCAATGGTATTTCCCGTTAAAATTTCAGTGCTGAATTATCTTTTATGTGAATATTCAGTTTTGATTGTTGACAGGCTGTTAAACACGCGTACCGTATTATCTATCCCCGAGGTGATGTAGCGTTAGTCAGAGTAGAGTAGCCTCGTCATAACCAGGGGGCCGTTTCACTAAACTTCTTACAAAATGTTCGTAAGTGCAAAATTATGATAGTCTGTAAATGTCACATTGACAATGTTTTCTTCGTAAATAATTAAAGGATTTACATTTATTGAGCATAGGCTGCATATGCAGCCTATGCTCAATAAATGTAAATCCATCAATTGAAATTTCCAGACGATCCTAAATTTGCATGTACGAACGAACATTTTAGTCGTACGAAGTTTAGTGAAACAGGCCCTTGTTTATTTTATTGCTTTATGTAAGTAGTTAATTTTAGTCCATCTTCATATGATTTATTCTTAACATTATAAGGTTTAATCATGTCCAGCCGTGTGCAAATGTTTGCTGTGGACCTCGGGAACTGTTTGAACCCAAGGCCGCAGGCCGCGGTTTCAAACAGTTCCCGAGGGCCACTGCAAACGTTTGCACACGGCTGGACATGATCAAATGTTATTGTTACATTTCCAACAAAAAACTGATGTAATTTGAGCATTATATTCAGTATTTTCAGTACTTTTATAAATCGTCCCATTCGCGTAGATAATTTTCGGTATTCATATTCCGGGGCCGCGTCATGAACGTCATGAAATAGTGACGTCATGAAGGCACTTCCTCGTAGTGACGTCATGAAGGCATTTGGTCTACGCGCGACCCCGGAATGAGCATTGCCTAAAGCCATATGCAAACAGCACGCGCTATATGTTTGCACATATGTGCAAACAACGGAAACCATGTAACAATATGCAATTACCCCATATTAGATAATATGAACATTTTTTTTAGGGCAGTGCTTTTAGCCAATGATGAGTTCTTTTGAAGTTAGTATTATTTTAGAGTGAGGTATTCTTTCTGTTTTGTAGTGGGTCGTTGGTCGTGCGAACGCGATGGTGTAACTTAATGGTGGGGTTCCTCCTTAAAGGAATCACGATTTGCCTGGTTTGGCCCTCTGGTACATTTTTATCTTTGGCTCTTTTTGTTACCTGGGAGTTGAATTGGGTTATTGCTCATTATAAAAGTAGTAAGATAATGTAATAAATTCTGTATAATAAAAATTAATAAATTTATCCTGGTATTTCCTCTATTTATGACATCGTCGTTTAATGATTTCGACAATATTAATATTTTCCATTATTGACGTCAATTGTTGACACAAAATTCGGAGCTCATGCGGATTTCAATTCCGCACAAGCTTTTGAATTTTCTGTCCACTTTTGACATCATTTACGGAAAATAATGTATTTTCTCAAATTGTTATGTGCGGAAAAGATGAATGATGTTCGCAATCAATGTGAGTGAAAAATGGCAATGACATAAGGGAGGTGATTACAGAGTTAATCTTTTGTGTATTTATAACCAATTTCATTAACTCTTACAACGCTGGAATAAATTTTGTCATCTGATGTATTTATGTGTTCCCCCGGTCTCGGTAAAGCCAGAAGGCATATAGTGTTTGGACTGTGTGTCCTTCTGTGTGTGTGTCGTGGATTCCGGGTTGAGAAGTTTGGCGTAGTTTCTCCAATCTGCCACCGGGGGCATTTGTGTGCCGACAGGCCACATTTTCTTGTTTATGCATTTTGTAACGAAACATTTGTGAACGAACAAATTGACAAATCATTCTGATGTGCTGACAAAAGAATTGTGATGTCGGAAACCTATTTTAAAAATATTAGATGACAATGCTGTTTCTTGTTTTGTAAGAGTTTTGTAACTTGTTTAACATTTGTATGTGTATGCCACCTTTTACCTTTAAAACTGCATTTTAAGTCCTATAGTCCTATTTTTAGTCCATTTGTAAATGCTCACATTATTTATTTATTATTGTGTATTATTTCTGTTGACACACCCAGTTTGCTTTGTTATTAACTGACATCCGGTTTGCTGTTACTAACTGACACCCGATATGCTATGTTATTAACTGACATCCGGTTTGCTCTGTTATTAACTGACATGTGGTTTGCTTTGTTATTAACTGAAACCCGGTTTGTTCTCTGTTATTAACTGACACCCGGTGTGTTCTCTGTTATTAACTGACACCCGGTGTGTTCTCTGTTATTACCTCAGTTTGTTCTCTATTATTAACTGCTTTACCCTGTCTGTGAATTGCCATCCAAATACATGTACAGCGGCACCTCTCTAAACCGGACACCCTGGGGACTGTAGTGACTGTGTGTCCGTCTGTATGTGGGTCAGTGGATCCGGTTGAGAAGTTTTGCATAGTTTCTCCAATCTGCCACCGGGGGCATTTGCGTGCCGACAGGCCACATTTTCTTGTTTATGCATTTTGTAATGAAAAATTTGCGAACGAACAAATTGACAAATCATTCTGATGTGCTGACAAAAGAATTGAGATGTCGAAATCATGTTTCAAATTTATTAGATGAATGTTTCAAATTTATTAGATGACGATGCCATTTCTTGTTTTGTAAGAGTTAACCTAACATGTTTTACATTCATATGTGTTTGCCACCTTTTACCTTACTGCATTTTAAGTCCTATAGTCCTATTTTAAGTCCATTTGTAAATGCTCACATTATTTATTTATTATTGTGTATTATTTCTGTTGACACACCTGGTTTGCTTTGTTATGAACTGATTTACGGTTTGATATGTTACTAACTGACACCCGGTTTGCTCTGTTAGTAACTGACAACCGGTATGCTCTGTTATGAACTGACACCCGGTTTGTTCTCTGTTATTCACTGACACTCGATATGCTATGTTATAAACTGACATCCGGTTTGCTCTGTTATGAACTGACATCCGGTTTGCTCTGTTATAAACTGACATCCGGTATGCTCTGTTATGAACTGACATCCGGTTTGCTCTGTTATGAACTGAAATCCGGTTTGCTCTGTTATTGACTGACACCTGGTATGCTCTGTTATTGACTAAATGACACCTGGTATGCTCTGTTATTAACTGACACCCGCATTACGCAAACATTGTATTAGCGAGCCTACCTCACCAAACCCCCGGTTACCTATGTAAACAGCGGGTTTGGTGAGGTTGCCGCGCAATAGGTAATGCGGTCAAATAGGTCACGATGCAGTGACTATTTTCAATCAATAACTTATGTTGTAAGCGATTGTAATGTGTATTTTCAATATTTATATTATTAAAATGTATCATATCGGTACCCCTTTAAGTAATATTTGTATATTTTAAATGTAATGATGTTGTCATGAAGCGCATGAATATAAGTATTAATTAATCCAGTTTATATTGAGGCAAATCACACAGCCTAAAAACATAGTGCTGGAGTATAACCATAGTATCGTATATTATTCATAAGTATATCACTATTAAACATTAATTACAATATGTATGCATATTATTAAAACAGTAGATGCTACCGCTGTTTCGCTGTATGTGATATTTATAACAAAATATTTTTTTTATTCGTCCGAGTACGGATTTCTGTCACACAAAGCGCCATTTTCAGTTCATATTTTGACCTGTGCATATGAACCGGACTAAGTTTAAACAACGCTCGATTCCATCCAATTCAGATTTCTCTGCAGAATGTTCAGACTAACTACATATTAAGTAATGTTGCTAAATAAGTGTTAACGGCTGGAACATGGTTATCACTAAAAGGAAGAAACCACAGTCGTATTATTGAAAAATAAGATTTACCTGAGACCTCATGGAGGCCGCCATTAATCCAGTGTAAACAATAGGACCGTGTGATCCCATTTCCTGAGTAGCCCCCTCTAAGTGAAACGATGTGCTAATCATGATATTATGTTCCCCAATAATTGGAAACGGTTTGAATTTCTCGGTAAAAACTACGAAAGTCATAAAAAAATAACGATGTATATTTAACATTGGATACGCTTAAACGGTATTACTCTCTCATCGGATCGTCAGTTGTCGTCGATAGCGATTTAACGTACTGATCTGGTCTTAATTTATTGTCAACTTTCAACGCCATTTACAGAATATATGGCTATTTTTTGGAAATAAATAACGGCAAATTACGATGACGTCTGCTCTGAAATATCTGTCAACATGCGGACGTAATTTAAGGAAATCGATTATATTTTAAGGCTACATCTGTGACTAATTACGCATTTATGTATGGTCTTTGGCTACACCCGACACATTACACAGATCTAGTTGTAAATACACGTCGCTTTGTGTGGGGGTGAAAAAATTGATAATGCGTAGTTGTGTGTGACGAGGTGTTGATCTGATGACACCACACAGCTGTGACCCTTAGGCAATGTTTTGAAATTGACGTGTCGTTTTGATGTGTGCCGCAACACCTCACTGTCGGAGACAACATGACAATTAACGATATACTCTCGATTATACACAGATCTATTAGACGGCTGGTATTTAGAATAAAGAGTAGTTCAGTACACCTTCGACGATATTGTTTTTAGAAAATCAGTAATATTTTCCGGAAATGGTGTTGAAAAGTTGACAAAAATTCTATCACCGTATTTAGTTGTGCCGATATTGTTTTAAAAAATCAGTAATTTTTTTCCGTAAATGGTGTTGAAAATTGACAAAATATATAGCCGCATTTCTCCGATATTCATTTAGAAAATCACCAATATTTTCTGTAAATGGTGTTGACACAAAATGCAGCGTCCACGCGAAATTCAAATAAAATACAAAATAATAATTTAATAAATAGACGCCGATGGCTACTGTGTTTGCGGCCAGTGAATTCTGGTCGTGGTAGCCACAGGCGCAGTTCGAACAGTGTTGTGAGCAGATGGAGGACAATAATTATTTCAAATTCATAAAAAAATGTTTGCTGTCCGAAAATTAATTAATTGTGACAGCCAAAAAAAATAGATTTTGGGACAGTAAAACATTATATGGTATAGACAGAATAGACAGTACCTCAAACTTAAAAAAACAGTAACAAACTGTCTGTGTATATATTACTTAAACTTAAAAAATCAGTAACAAACTGTCTGTGTATATATTACTTAAAGACAGACACTTTAATTGTTGGTAAGTTTCTATCAATTTATAGGTATTTTTATTAAAATCATAAAATTGTGAAAATATTAAAAAAATATTAAAATCACAAAAATAATATATATGGAGAAAAAAAAATTATACCACGACGAGGTTTGAACCACCGACCCTTCCGGGAATCGGTAATTAAATCATTGAAGTCGGCGACCTTAACCTCACGACTGTTGCGCCATTTACGACAATCACAGTTATACAGAAGTGCTATCAGTATTACGCCACCATTTGAACGTAATAATTATTAAATTATTTGCAACTCCATCTACAACAATACCGTTACAGAGATGCGCTATTGAAACAACATGTATTAGTACCCATAACATAACAAAGTAATGTATCATTATATATCACAGGAGATAGCTTAAAACTATATATACTAATCATAAACAAAACAATCCGCTTGGCTCGTATGAAAATAGTTCGCATGATATTGATTATCTCCCTTGCCGAAAGTAGTTCAGTGATTTATTAATTTCAAATAAGACGTGTTTGCGTAATGTGGTTTGTTCTCTGTTATTAACTGACACCCGGTTTATTCTCTGTTATTAACTGACACCCGGTTTGTACCCGGTTTGTTCTCTGTTATTAACTGACAACCAGTTTGTTCTGTTATTCACTGCTTTACCCTGTCTGTGAATTGCCATCCAAATACATGTACAGTGGAACCTCTCTAAACCTGACACCCTGGGGACTGTCCCAGGGTGTCAGGTTTAGAGAGGTTCCACGGTGATTAATTTAATTAGTTTAGTTTAATTGTACTTAATTAGTTGTTTTCATTTTCAATCATGATAAGACACGACAATGACATAAATGACAGTGAAACCCATCTAAATTAAACACAATGGGGTCGCCAGGGTGTCCTGTGTAGATGGGTTCTACTGTACAGTCTATGTACCATCCGGAATTTGACCCTGTTGATCAAATAACACGTGGAATTTTGCTATATATTAAACATTTTATGTGATACAAAAACTAAAATTACACCATCCGGATATTTAATCGATACTCAATGATGGTTAGAAATTTCATGAACCTTAAGCAAGTAGTTACCTTGCATGACGGATTGAAAACATACATCTTGTGCAATCCCGCGAGTGCTAAACCCATTGACCCGGCCTTAAATGAGCTTAGCTGTTGATAGGCCATCAAACCCGAACAAAGAAACAAAAAAACAAAATACTGAGCGTCCTGTCGTCATGACTGATGTTGAGAAATGTTGAGGAAACCTTCACCATTCTGTATCAGTCAGTAACCTGGGAACTCATCGGGCATATACTGTACTCAGAGCAGCAGATAAGCTGCGTATTTGCTTAAATACTTAATTAAAATTGTCAAAAACCCAATTGAAATCAGTAGCCCATTTCATCAACATTGCAAAGTATACTTTAGTAGCAAAGTATACTTTGAGGGAGACATTTTCAATTTTTTGAAAAATTTATAAATTTTTATTATACTGAATTTATTACATTATCACAGCCATTTAATGGCTGTGATAATGTAATAAATTCAGTATAATAATTCTGCATACTTTTAATCATGAAATATATGCATTTGTTAGTTCTATGTGAAATAATGCATTTCTGGAAAAATAAATGATTACTCCCTCAAAGTATACTTTGCTAGTAAAGTATACTTTGCAATGTTGATGAAATAGGCTACAGAAGTAGTGAGTATCAAAAAGCAATGAAAAAATTTCGGTATCTTTAAATGATACAGAAAACAATAAACAGACCACAAATATAGCATATTTTCTTATTTTTCCATGAAAACACTATTCTTGGTATTTCATTAAAATTGTCTCCAAAGAGACAATTCTAATGAAATACCAAGATGTGTTTCATTTAGAAGCAAACTATTCAATAAGTGTGAGGTCTGCTGATGTGTAAACAGTAGTGTGATTCTATTTTACACAATTAAAATTTTTAAATACCCAATTGCTTGAGTAATGATGGAGTGACAATACTCAATTACTAATTCCTCATCTGGAGCCCTGCTGTACTCCTTTGAAAATGTTCTGTCCTTATTGTTTCATAATGAACTATTGATCTACTTTTGACATACGCCTCTTATTGTGAATAGCCGGTTGCTTTCATTGTAGTCCCATATTAAGCTACACGTTTTACATTGACAATTGGTTTCTCCGCTGCTTGTAAGCACTTTCGGCCTGTTTGAATAATCAATTACGACACTTAAATACCGGTTTTCGGCACACCGTTATGTATTATTCCAATGTTTCATCAATTGTAAGTTTACATTGTGGTTTTCTCTACATCCACGCAAAACTGTTTCGCTGCACTGGTTTCTGTAGCCGATTTCACCAACATTGCTAAGCATACTTATCTAGCAAATACTTTGAGGGAGTAATCATTTATGATTTATTTTTCCCCGAAATGCATTATTTCATATAGAAGTAACAACTGTATATATTTGATGATTAAAAGTAATCAGAATTATTATACTGTATTTATTACATTATCACAGCCAAAATGTAATACTTTCAGTATACCGGTAATACAAATTCATAAATTTATCCTTAAATTGAAAATCCCTCCTTGCATTGAAAATCCCTCAAAGTTGGTGAAATAGGCTACTGACCATTCTGACGATGCCGTGTTCAGTGCAACAACATTCATCTAGCAATTGTGCAAAAGTTGACATATTCACATTTAAAAATGCTTGAACTGTGCATGTTATATGTGCATTTCTGTATCCATAGTAACAATGCACCGGCGCAAGCCAAATATTCAAATGTTTTGTTCTGCAATACAATGTAGTGTAATAGAAAGGATAATATATGACCAGTAGATTCTATTGAACGTCAGCTGCTACTAGTGATGTCTACAGTATGGCGGTTAATCGTCCCACACTTAGAATACAAAAACACATTTGCAAAAACATAAATTTAGCACAAGAAAAGCAAACAAAACATTTATTACACTGCAAAATATGTGCTGCCACAGACCTATGCTCATTTGCATAAAAGCTGTATAAAGCTATTTATGTTCGTTGGTTGCTAGCGCGTGAATAAAAATTGTGTATCAAGTCTTTTTCTTTATTTCTACTCTAAAGTACATGTTGTTACCACGCATTTGAAGCGTCTCATCGAGACGGTTCAAATGTGTGGTAACAACATATACTTTCATCATGAGGGCGGATTCATGTTGTCAGAATTCCGCTATCCCTGGTTTGGCCCTTGGGTTTCATTTTATTTATGGCTTTCTTGTTGCGTGATAGTTGAATCCGATTATATCCATTATAAAATTAGTTGTTGGTGGTGTTTGGTGTTTAACGGCCTATAAAAAGTTAAGGTCATTTATGGCCGAGCCAACAGGTTCGATCTCGTATTCAACCAGCTGCATTGGGGGGGAAGTCCCAAAATCGAGTGGAATATATTCAGCCCTGAAATTAGAATAACCCGACCTGGTGCCAGGTCCATACACCACAACCACTTGACCCCTTCCCCTAAAGATTACGAATAATCGTATTACTCATAAAAGGGTAATAACAGTAGCCTATTTCACGAACATTGCAAAGTATACTTTGAGGGAGAAATTTTCATTTTTATGATAAATTTATTAATTTTTATTATACTGAGTTTATTACATTATCACAGCCATTTTTCGATGTGCCTTGAGTATTGAAATGGATTTCCGCTGACGCAGCACTGTATATGCTTGTGACCAGCGTGGTCCCAGATAAGCCTCCGTATCCCTTTGTCAGTTTGTCAAAACTTGCAACTCTGTAGCCTATTTCACCAACATTGCAAAGTATACTTTGAGGGAGAAATTTTAAAACAATTTTAGGATAAATTTATTAATTATTTTTATTAAACTGAATTTATTACATTATCATAGCCATTTTGGCTGTGATAATGTAATAAATTCAGTATAATAATTCTGCATACTGGCAAAAAAGTGTAGATCCAGATGATCCGGCTCGTGACGAGCCGTCTCATCAGGATCTGCACTTTTGCAAGTATGTGATAATGTAATAAATTCAGTATAATAATTCTGCCTACTTTTAATCATCAAATATATGCAGTTGTTAGTTCTGTATGAAATAATGCATTTCGGGAAAAATAAATGATTACTCGCTCAAAGTATACTTTGCCATTTTGATGAAATCGGCTACAGATTCAACTCCCACATACAAGACAGCCAAAGACGTACATGAGGTTCAAACCTGCTCTCCGGTTGGGATTCCGGTAAGGATGAATCCCGATCGTTAAATTACCATCACATGCTCCCACCTGCCATCCACTATATAATTAGTAAGATTATTACTAATCTTATTACTTTTATGGAGTGGAGCTACCGGTAAGTGACTCTGGTGTGGACCTGGCACAAGATGAGGTTATTCTAATTTGTTTTGTTTTACATGTTTGCTCGAGTGTTGTACAATGTTACAGTTATCATGGTTATGGTGAGTTTATGATGAAGGCACTGGGTCTTAAAAATCTGGATGTTTATAATAGTTGTAGTACGAGGCCAATTCTGGTAGTGCACAAATGGACACACCCAGTGTGTCTAGTCAACCAGTGCATACAATCAAGTCTGGCTACCCATTATTTATACACACTATAGGCAGAACACACTTGAACTTCAGACAGACAACACCTATTGACAGGATCTCCTACAGGCTGGACCTTTGGACGTGGGATACTCTCCACACACACAGGGATAGTTATGAGATATTGTCCTATTATATAGTACTGTATTAGTCCTATTATATAATGTTCTCACTTTTATGGGTAATACACTTTACATGTGCATATAACCTGTACCCGACATGACTCAATACCCGACATTGGACTCCGGGCCTAGCCCAGCCTTCACGGGACATGGGCCTAGCCCAGCCTTCACGGGACATGTATTGAGTGTCGTGTGACGCAGGTAACATGTAAGTTTACTATATTGGTGCTGCGAACAAATCGAGCCTGTGCAAAATAAAAAAAAAATAGAAAATTTGGGTGGTGAACTTAAAAGTTATGGTCCATGGGTGAAGCCTTTTCAGATTTGTTAAAATGGAGGTCATCGCTAATCCAAGATGGCCGCCGTCTAAAAATAGCATAAATTCTTAAAAAATCTTCTTCTCATGAACCGCCAGCCGGATTTCGACGAAACTTGGTAGGAATGATTAATGTACAATGCTCTTTCAAAGTTGTTAAAATGGTGACCCCGCGGTCAAAAATGTGCGTGGCCCGTGGGGTCAAATTGGAGTCAAATTTTATTTGTTACCGAATATAATCATGTTATATATCAAATCGAAGGTATCAATAAGGCGATCACTCTTGAGAATTTCTTGTCGAAATCTGATGGTTATGTCATCCAAGATGGCCGCCGAAGGTCAAAAGGTTCTTTTATTAGAGATTTAAAAATTCTTCTTCACATGAACCGCTTGGCCCATGGTAGCGAAACTTCACAGTTATGGTCCATGGGTGAAGCCTTTTCAGATTTGTTAAAATGGAGGTCATCGCTAATCCAAGATGGCCGCCGTCTAAAAATAGCACAAATTCTTAAAAAAATCTTTTTCTCATGAACCACTGGCTGGATTTCGACGAAACTTGGTAGGAATGATCGATGTACAATGCTCTTTTAAAGTTGTGAAAATGGTGACCCCGGGGTCAAAAATGGGCGTGGCCCGTGGGGTCAAATTTTATTTTTGACTGAATATGCTCATGTCATATATCGAATTGAGTATCGATGAGGCGATTGCTCTGGCGCAATATTTGTCGGAATCGGATGATTATGTCATCCATGATGGCCGCCAAAAGGTCCGTTTATTTGAGATTTTCAACGTCTTTTTCTTGGGAACCACATGGCCACTGCTGGCCAAACTTCATAGGAAGTTCCGATCCTTGGGTGAAGCATTTTCAGATTTGGTAAAATGAGTCCTCGCTTAATCCAAGATGACCGCCATCTAAAAATAGCACAATTTTTTTAAAACATGAACTCAATGTCACATTCTCCTCTATTGTTCATGGAGTCAGGTGAGCGAATTAGGGCCATCATGGCCCTCTTGTTTTCTTTCACTTTATAATTGTTGTTTGTCTTGTATCACAGGCTAGAACAATAAATACTCCTAACCATTTGGTTGTCGATGAATTTGAAATTTTTTGGCCAATTCTATTGTTGCGTCTGGGGCGTCTTTCAACTTCGAGACAGTATTTATTGTATTGTCATTTTTATGCCACCCGGTTTCGAAGAAATGGGTGGCATATAGTATTTGGACCGTCTGTCCGTCCGTCCGTCCGTCCGTCCGTCACACTTTTCGGTTAACCACTTTGTCACAGTTTCTCAAACTGGCCATAGCATCTACATAACTTGCTTAATCGCTTCAATACTTCAACACTTCATTCATTGGTATGTATGCCACACCTGCCTTTTCATAATTTATATCACCTTCGCCTTTTCACCTTCACCAGGTTACTTAAATGACTTAACAATTTTGGTTAACCAGTTTGTCACAGTTTCTCAAAATGGCCATATCCTCTACATAAGTTGCTTAATCGCTTCAATACTTCCAACACTTCATTCATTGGTATGTGTGCCACACCTGCCTTTTCATAATTTATATGACCTTCGCCTTTTGACCTTCACCAGGTTACTTAAATGACTTAACAATTTTGGTTAACCAGTTCGTCACAGTTTCTCAAACTGGCCATATCATCTACATAAATTGCTTAATCGCTTCAATACTTCCAACACTTCATTCATTGGCCTGTGTGCCACACCTGCCTTTTCATAATTTATATCACCTTCGCCTTTTCACCTTTACCAGGTTACTTAAATGACTTAACACTTTTGGTTAACCTGTTCGTCACAGTTTCTCAAACTGGCCATATCATCTACATAAGTTGCTTAATCGCTTCAATACTTCAACACTTCATTCATTGGTATGTGTGCCACAACTGCCTTTTCATAATTTATATCACCTTCGCCTTTTCACCTTCACCAGGTTACTTAAATGACTTAACCACTTTGTCACAGTTTCTCAAATATGCTGCAGGTGGCATCCGCGTTCGACAGACGCATTTCTTGTTTATTTGTATTTTCAATAATTATTACATAGGCTGGCTTTGCGAAAGGCTGTGGCCTTATTAATTATTGAAAGAATTGAATTCCTGATTTTTTCGAGAATTGTTGTTTATCACTTCAAGATTAATTTAGGAATTTACAACGGGGAACGGGAATACGGGAACAGTATAATTTGTAAGGGCACTCTCAATTGCGATATTATTGTGATCTTTTTAATTATACTACAAAAACAAGACAGAGCAACATCAATAATAATTATTATTCATATTGTAGTCGGACCTTGAGAAAGGTTAGATCATTATGAAGTATTGAGTTTGCAGATTATTTAATAATTAAATGCTTGGTAAGTTACATAAAGTGGCTTATACCAACTTGTAATTATTAAAAACTTGGTAATTCATATAGTAGTTAGACCTTGCGAAAGGTTGAACCATCATGAATTATCGAGTTATTATTTAATAATTAAGAGATTGGTGAGTTACGTATAGTCGCTTATACCAACTTTTAATTATTAAAAACTATGTAATTCATACAGTAGTTGGACCTTGCGAAAGGTTATACCGTATTGAATTATTGAGTTACGAGGGGTGCTATCATTTCCATTTGAAATGGTGTGTGAGGAAAGGGCATATCCGAAACATAAAGACTTAGGGAAAGTCGTTGTTTCGTATTGACAATGGATAATGCAACACATGAGGATCTATACTTTGGGAAAGAGCACGCCGCATATTCTGGTTGGAATCCCATGATGTATGGATGGCCGATACCAACGCCTCCCATGCCACACCCCATGATGAATGGATAGCCAACGCCTACCATGCCTCACCCCATGATGTATGGATGGCCAACGCCTACCATGCCTCACCCCATGATGAACGGATAGCCAACGCCTACCATGCCTCACCCCATGATGAACGGATAGCCAACGCCTACCATGCCTCACCCCATGATGAATGGATGGCCAACACCTCCCATGCCTCACCCCACCCCTGATGAATGGATGGCAACACCCTCCCATGCCGCATCCCATGATGAATGGATGGTCGATACCACCACCGCACCAACCTGAGCTCCCAAACGACAGTGCTGTTGATCCCCAAGAATTCTGCACCATCTCACAAGACGATGATGAGTGTCTTGATGACTGGGCAGATAGAATCACCAGGATTGCAGAGGTGAAATTTTGGGCAGAGGATATGGAGTATTTATCGCATCAGGCTATAGTCCAATTCTGCTTGGGTGCGATAGACAGAAAGTCTGGAAGCAGAGTACTTTACATGAACCCAAGTTCCATTGAGCAAGCTATCTACAAGCTAAAATATATCGGGCTTTGCAACAAGAGTAAATGCTCATCCAAACGGACCAAGCACTGGAGCCAAACTGGCAGAACTGACAAGGTACCGGTAGCAACATCACGAGGGAAAGAGCAAAATGACAACATGCAAGGTTATCTCGCCTCTAAATCATGTACACACACACTGATGATTTGCCACCAAGCACGTCTCGTCTATATTCAGATACATTGTGCCATACTGGTTCTACCCAGTCGACAAACATGCAAATTACACCCCAACAGTCAATTGATGAAGGTTACTTACAAAAAGGGTCCCAAAACTTCACATTGCAGGACACCACATGTGCAGTTGCCCAAGAAACTACCGCATTCGTGCCAAGGACATCACATTGCAGCACTCCATTGCAGGCGACAAACATCTACCGGGATGCACGAAACTTGAACTAGCAAGATTCCAGACTACAAGTTCTAAAGACACTCGCACAAATGTATGCTCATTGCGGATATCAGGTACTTGCGTTAAGCCATCGCAGATGGATAAGCAAGATAGGACGCTTGCTACCAAGCTGTTCAGAGCAAATTATCTGCTGACATATATGCTCCAAACAAAAGAAGCTGAAGGTGAATGCAACAGCGACAAATTAATCGGCACAGCAGATATGGTCTTGCATACATGGGGAGCAGAAATAGCTGCACCAACCAGAACCACAGCCCACACTGACGCTGATGTAGCCCGAAGTGGACACACATGCACGACTCTTGATGCATGTGCACACACTAGAGCTAATGACCTGGATCACCAGCAGCTGTGTACTCTGGCAGCAGGAAATCAATATGTAGGGGTACAACACAAAACAGTCAGTAAACTAACATCCCTGGTACTTCCAGCGTCACAAAGTACACACAGCATTGTCACACCCAAGTTTGAGACAACTGCAGGTTCACAGCTGGAGTACCTCATTCACTACCTGGAGGTACGGACAACAGTGGTACACGTGGAGGGTGTGGACACCATCACACAGCCCCAACAACTAGAGCAGAGATACTCGTCTCATCTCGGCTGTGGAAGGCCAGTGTAATGTTTCTGCACCAATGCCATACAACGGTGCTGCAGGAACTTGGACGACATATTCTTCACATGCAGGACAATGGCCTAATGTATAGGGTGCAGCAGAACTACCAGTCTTTAACAATGTTTATACCACACTCCCGGGACCACCACCAAGCCGTGATTATAGAGTTAGTGTATATCCAGCCCTGCGAAGGGAATAGATTACATGGAACTCTTGTAGATACGGATGGATTTACCTCCAGCTACAACCTGGGTTTCAATGTGTGTCCAACCCTGCGAAGGGAATAGACGGCATTGACCTACCTAGTGAGATGGAGGCTCGAGATATAACAGTGCCGGTGACAGAAATGGTATAAATGTCTGGCCAGTAGTCTGTTATAAATGATTAATACATTTGCAGGTGGGTAGTAGTCTAGTGAAATAATGTAAATCTCACTATGCTGTTACCCTTAACAGACAGAGAGCCGACACCAGGCAAGTTGATTGCTAACCAGTGTTTTTCACATTAGTAAGCTGTTTTCTACTTTGGTACTTTGTTAACAGGAATCTTGATTGTGGTCGCAAATATCTATTACCGAGTACCAACTAGGCCAATAATCCGCGAGAATATACAATACTGTGGATTACCAAATGGAGGAATCAAGAACCAGTGGCGTCTGGGCATCATGGAATTACATCTCGCATCTACCCACAGACGATAAACACAGACAATCACAAAGCTGTTTGAAATGTAATTGTACTTCAGTCATGTAAAAGGTCGTTATCTAACATAATTCTTCTTCCTCAACACTTTCGCAATAATGGCACCTGGCACTAGATCAGGATATTGTGAGTGTACTTTCGCACACAAACTATAATGGATTAACTGGCTTCAAGACAGCTGAATGTGACATATCATTAAACATGCTTCATCTATTCCTTTAATAATAAAGTAGGGGAGAAAGTAGTAAATAACTGTGCTTACGTATAAAGAGTTTGGTAGTGATGCAGGCTGAATATCTGTACTAATTAGTAAATACATGTACTTAAGAGTATGGTGTAAGACGTCAACAACCTCCAGCAACCTCCAGAATGCGTCGAAATGTGATCACCAGGCCTGTGTGGAGTTTAGTTCTCATCACAGTGGTGAAACTGCTTTTCTCGGGCCAGGGGTAACCTCATCGACGCAGCGACCCAAAGACCATGCACTAGCGGATACGTCAATCTGTGATCCCCAGACTCGTGTGGAGTCTAGTTTAGTCAGTGGTGCAACTGCTTTGCTCGGGCCAAGGGTAACCTCATTGACGCCGCGACCCAAGACCATTCACCAGGGATACGTCGAGACGTGATCCACAGGCTCGTGTGTAGTCTAGTTCGAATCACAATGGTGCAACTGCTACACGCCGCGACCCCAAACCCACTCACCAGAGGATACGTCGAGATGTGATCCCCAGGCTCGTGTGGAGTCTAGTTCGCCTCACAGTGGTGCAACTGCTTCGCTCAGGCCAAGGGTAACATCATCGACGAAGTGAACGCTGGACGACACACCAGCGGTCCGGTAGCTTTCCCCAGGCTTGTGTGGAGATCTGTCCGCATCACTGGTGCGATGACTTCTTCGCTCGATTCGAGGGAGGCTCCGAATACGTTGCAGACATGATGAGAGTATGTAGTCATCTCAAGCTCTCGAAGAGTACTGAGTGTCTGACTCATACTCGGGTTATAGTGTGTAGACATCTCAAGCTCTGCGAATAGTACTGAGTGTCCGACTCATACTCGGGTTATAAAGGTTATCGTTGCATGTACATATCCAAAATACACTATCCCAATAAATGTCTCTGACTCCCAGTTCTAAATACAATCCAGTCCTACCTCCCAATAAATGTCCACTAATTCACACCTGCATACGTGTGTCTGTCCTCCTGATAAATACCCATGGCTTCCATTTCCATATAGACTAGTCACTCTATCATGTATATGCTTCCAATCACTCATTGCTTATTCATTCTAGTCACTATGTTCTCCTACTCAGGGAACCTAATTCAGTTCTGCCCTATATTATAGTCTTTGTCCAGATTTAAGTTTATAGGTCTAACCTCTTTTATATGATTAGGGAGAGTGTAGTACGAGGCCAATTCTGGTAGTGCACAAATAGACACACCCAGTGTGTCTGGTCAACCAGTGCATACACTCAAGTCTGGCTACCCATTATTCCTACACACTATAGGCAGAACACACTTGAACTTCAGACAGACGACATGATATACTACGTGGGATACTCTCCACAAACACAGGGATA
This sequence comes from Conchocele bisecta, assembly GCA_029237695.1. Taxonomy (NCBI): domain Eukaryota; kingdom Metazoa; phylum Mollusca; class Bivalvia; order Lucinida; family Thyasiridae; genus Conchocele; species Conchocele bisecta. Next base: position 40,205,935 of record CM055265.1, on the reverse strand, counting down.
GTTAGGAGATATTGTCCTATTATATAGTACTGTATTAGTCCTATTATATAGTGTTCTCACTTGTATTGGTAGTACACTTGACATGTGCATATAACCTGTACCCGACATGACCCAATACCCGACATTGGACTCTAGCCTTCACGGGACATGGATTGGGTGTCGTGTCACGCAGGTAACATGTAAGTTTACTATATAGTGAAAAATTACTACCGTAGCATTCTGAACATGTTTAGTAGTATTGAAAATTAATAGTTTAATTCTTGAATTTAATTTTGTTTATGACATTTAAGTAATGTCTAGAAGCGAAACTTCATTCTATTCGCGTGGGTGGTGGTCGGTCGAACGAGACGGTGTAAATTAACGGTAGGGGTTCCTTCTTATAGGAATCACGATTTGCCTGGTTTGGCCCTCATGTACGTTTTTATCTTTGGCTCTTTTGTTATCTGGGAGTTGAAATGGGTTATTACACATTTTAAAAGTAGTAAGATTATTACTGATCCTAATGCTTTTGGGAGGGGTCTAGTGATTCTGGTGTGGCGAGGACCTGGCCATCAGATCAGGATTATTCTGATTTCAGGGGCCTTAAATGACCTTAGCTGTTGATAGGCCGTTAAACCCCAACAAACAAACAAAAAAAACATTCTATTTTCAATGCATAGTGTCCAGATTTCACAATAAAATACTGTTATTCTCAATGTATGTTTCCTGATACCATTAGGCCATACCATATATTTTCTATGTAAAGCACCCACACAGTTGATCAAAACCTACCTACGTATCCGGTAAAAACAAACGAGGACTTAAATTTATGCTAAAAACTTCCTCGACCCTTTGCAGTTTGCAAAGGGTTGAGGACGTTTTTAACATAAATTTAAATTTCCGCGAGCAAACTTTAGAACAAAGAAGAAGAAAATACTCTTATTAAACTTACTAAGTTGACATTCAGATTAATAAGTCTCCCAATCAGTTTTCATATTACTTCACCAGTAAATAGTGTAAAATATCATAACACAGTATGTTTTCTTTTTCACAGAACCACTTTCAAAACCTACCCGCACGCGGACGCTTAACAGAAAAAGAACTTGCTATGGCCTTGTTGCGGAAACCAGGGGCCCGTTTCACCAAACTGTTTTCTTGTAAACAATTATTGGATTTACATTTATTGAGCATAGGTTGCCTATGCTAAATACATGTAAATCCATTAACTGAAATGGTCAGACGATCCTTTAATACGAACATCTTAGTCGTTCAAATTTTAATGAAACGGACATTTAGGTCATCCTGCTCGAAATGTTGACAAATACTATGGTGCATTTGATTGATACACATTGTACATGTGTGGCTGTGACTGGAGAAATGGGGCTTCTGTGTTTGCCATTTCATAAATGAAACACCTGTCATGCCTCTGACAAACAATATGTGGATGGCAGGTGGAAGCATGCAATTGGTAATTTAACGATTGGGGTTCATCCTTACCGGAATCCCGACTGGAGACCTGGTTTGGCCCTCACATACATCTTTGGCCTTTTGTATGTGGCAGTTGAATCTGGTTATACCCCTTATGTGAGTATAACGATTATTCGTAATCATATTTTAGGGGAAGGGGCCAATATATTTGTTCTCGATGTAAATATTCCGTTCTGATTTTGGGATTTCCCCCCCCAATGCAGGTTAAAACGGGATCAAACCCGATTTCCCGACCTTACATGACCTTAGCTGTTGATAAGCTATTAACCCTTAGAAGGCGGGAACCGAAAACTGTTGTCTGATGTTGTAACTTATTTTGTATTTTCTCTAAATAAAAACATGGTTTGGCAGCATTTTAGGAAATTATTCTAAAGTGCTGTGAAACCATGTTTTTGATAAGAAAAATGGAAAATAAAAAATAAACAGCAGACAACAAATTTTAATTCAGCACTGTAAAGGCTAAACAAACTGACAAACAATATAGATTGTTACCAGGCTACAGGAGTGTGCTATTTGATCAGGAGCTGTACGGTCACACATCCCATAAGCCACATTTCTCCAATCAGAGCCACATGTACGGAATGTCATTTACACTTTCAAATATTTTCTGAAATTCTTTCTAATTTCTCATTGAAGGTATATGTGGTTACCACGCAGTTGAACCGTCTCAACAAGACGGTTCAACTTAGTGGTAACAACATACACTTTGAATAAATAAGAAACATACAGTTTGGGTGATAAATAAGAAACATACATGTACACTTTGGCTGATAAATAAGGAAAATGATCCGACTTTTATACGCCTGTTTGAAAAACAACGGGACGTATTATGTATTCACCTTGTAAGGATTCATAAACAAATTCAGGATGCATGTTTGTTACGGTAAGACGAAGAAGCCTATTCATTTTCAAAAATTCCCGATGACTTATCTCCCCTTGGTGGCCATTTTTAATTTTGACACTGTATCCTTGTACACACAACAATTCAAGTTCTACTTGATGGATCCTAACCAAATTCTGAGTACATGTTTATCATGACTTATCTCCCCTTGTCGGCCATTTTTAATTTTCGCACTCTGTGTCCTTGTCCACACAATAACTAAAGTTCTACTTGACCGATCAAAACCAAATTCGGTATACATGTTCATCAAGACAAGACGAAGAACCCTATGGTTTTCAGTGACTTATCTCCCCTTGTTGACTGGAATTGCATCGACGGGCGTATATTGCGACCTTCGGCACTCTTGTTACCATGTTAACTATTGTTCATCATCAGCATGAAATCACAGGTTAAAGTAACGGACCGAAGTCTATAAATACATTAAATATGCCTAAATGTATAAGTGTTATAGAGGGAGTAACGAACAATGTTTAGCTTATTTTGTTTTCATTTATGAATGCTTTTAGGCATATTTAATGTATTTATAGACCTCGGTCCGTTACTTCAACCTGTGCATGAAATGGGTTCAAATGGAGCAACGGAAACCACCGTGTTGATCTGGATGGTACAATGTGGCTGTGACTGGAGAAATGGGGCTGCACGGCATTTGTAGTTGGGCGTCTGCTAGTTCTATGTGATAGAACGGCGGCAAATCTATTTTTGCAATCTGTTATTCTATTTATCAGCAACAACAACAAACACAACGTTGCTGAGATTTTGTGATACAGAACTAGGAGTCTGCTAGCATACCCCCGTGATCTCGTAACAAACTATTCTGTTTGGTAGGAACATGGCGGCTGTGTCACTGAATGAATGGCGAACGTTGCAGGCTCAGTAGCCGATTTCACCAAAATTGCTAAACATACTTATCTAACTAAGTATACTTTGAGGGAATAATCATTATTTCATATAGAACTAACGACTGCACACATTTGATGATTAAAAGTATGCAGAATTATTATACTGAATGTATTACATTATCACAGCCAAAATGGCTGTGATAATGTAATAAATTCAGTATAATAAAAATTCATAAATTTATCCTGAAATTGAAAATTTCTCCCTCAAAGTATACTTAGCAAGATAAGTATACATTGTACCTTGCAATTTTGGCTACTGACGAGTACACGCTAATGTGAGACTACGCTGGTTAAAAATACCATAAACCATACTTTTTCAGTCACAACTAGCAGTTATTTTTCTGTAATGTTAAGTATAAAATCTTTGTTACATATCAAATTAAAGAAATCGATGAGACCAGCCATTGCAACAGGACAATATATCCTCCACACAAAATGTTCAAGTTGATATTTCTGTCAAAATAAAATCACTCAACAACTGGGAGAATGTCTTAACTTTTCTGTGGCTTATTCCAAAAACATACCTACACAGGATGTGTTACATATACACAATGTACACTGATGCTGCACTGCGTGCTGGTTATTTGTAACCCTTCCGACGCTGTTGACGGAAATTTCCGTCTGCTGTTTTTCATTTTTGCTTTAATTCTTAACAAAAAACTGGTTTTGACAGCACATGAGAATCGTCTCCACTGGAGACGATTCTCATGTGCTGTCACAACCAGGTTTTTGTCGAGAAATATTGTATTATAAACATGTTTTTCAATCGATGGTTACTAAATTATTTTATTTAAATTAATTACACTAACGTGTATAATGTGAACTTTAAAAACTTGGTTTCAAAACAAATTAGAAAATGTGTTCATAGAACACCGATGCCCCCACATACCGTTTTGATAGAAAACGAGGCAAAATTCAGAGTCCAAGATGGACGAACGTGGATTTGTCATAGGGCACTAGAGGAACATTAGAGCAATGCGTGTATGAAATTATGAAGCAGATGCATGAATGGAAACAGACATTATTGAGAAAAGATTAAAAAGTTAAACGCATTTGCCTTACAAAGAAGGTGAACATAAGTCCCCAGTGACCTTGACCTTGGGTGTTCGGACGTGGGTCGTATATTATTGAAATTGGTGAAGGAGTTCAGGAGTAATTGAGAAAACTTTAAACGCATTTGCCTTACAAATAAGGTGAACGTAAGCCCCCAGTGACCTTAACCTTGGATGTCCGGGCATGGTCATGTGCAAAGCAAAGCAGCATCCCTAGACGGATATTGTGGGCAAACATTATTGAAATTGGTGAAGGAGTTATTGAGTACAATTTTAAAACATAAATCCCCAGTGACCTTGTTTGTTTGTTTGTTTGTTGGTGTTTAACGGCCTATCAACAGCTAAGGTCATTTAAAGCCAGGCCAACGGGTTCAATCCCGTAGTCGACCTGCTGCATTGGGGGGAAATCCCAAAATCAGAAACGAATATTTACATTGAAAAAAAAAAATATAATATATCCGCCCTGAAATCAGAATAACTCGACCTGGTGCCAGGTTCATACAACACCAAAGCCACTTGGCCCCTTCCCCTAAAAGTAATAAGATTACGAATAATCGTAATGCTCACATACGGGGTATGACCAGATTCAACTGTCGCATACAAAATGCCAAAGACGTATGTGAGGGCCAAACCAGGTCTCCAGTCGGTATTCCGGTAAGGATGAACCCCGATCGTTAAATTACCCATCGCATGCTCCCACCTGTCACCTTGGGTGTTCGGGCGTGGTTCGTATGCGAAACGAAGCATCATCACTAGACAGACATTGTGGGCAAATATTATTGAAATTAGTGAAGGAATTAAGGTGTTATTGAAAACTTTAAATGCATCTGCCTTACGGACGCACACACAGACAGGTGTAAAACACACCCCGCCCCTTCCCAATAAATTGTCGGGGGAATGAAAATAAAGAAATTTCACATTGTTTCCTTACTGTATGGTACATGTATAGTAAAAATGGCAAATTATGAAAAGCCAAATGATCTCCTCTATTTATCACTGTTTCGGATAGCATGTACTTGAATATAACACATGTTTTAGGGACTGTGATCAAATAAAATGGGGCGATTGATTTATATGACATACTGTGAAAGAAGCGAAAAAAAAACACAATCGATATACGAGACCTCATCAGAGACAGTCACTTGAGCCCTTTCAACACTTCATGCCTGTATAGTGGTATTGGCAAACATTGTAGATCCAGATGAGGCGGCTCGTGACGAGCCGTCTCATCAGGATCTGCACTTTTTACAAGTAATTTTCATCATATTTTTGAGAACAAAAACACCCTTTTTCATAAATGGACAAGTCTGAAATAATTTTGTGACGATTGGATTGGTTGCAAAATTAAAATATCAAAATCCATTTCAGTTACTTAGGGGTGAAATGGTTAAGACTTTAATGAAGTGTTAAAGGTACATGCCCACTCAGTAGACACAAAATGTTCTTTATGGAATTAAATAAGTGTATAATTGTGTCACTATTCCAACAGTTCTAAAAATTACGAATGCCCGCTATACAGATATTTTTGTTTTGTTAGTTTATGTTTAACGGCGGCACTGGCTCCTGGACCTTGCATGCCGTCTCCCAAGAATGGGAGAAAGAACGGAGGAAGAGATTTTTGAGATTAGCCGGTAATTCGTATTTACAGATCAACTACGAATTATCGGTACACATTTACAGCTGGGTGAACTGGAGCAGTGTGGATAAAATGTCTTGCTCAAGGACACAACGCACGCCGCTAGTCGGGCTCGAACCCACGACCCATCCGACACACTAACCATTACGCCACGGCGCTCCACCTATACAGATATAATCATTTAGTAATATTTATTTTACTGATAGTGACGTGCGGTGGTATCAGGCTATTTTCATATGCAAATGAGGCATGGTATTTTTTAATTGTATCCCCCGGACTCCGTCGGGGGATACTATGGGTTTGACAGCGGGCCGCGTCCGCGTCCGCGTCCGCGTCCGCGTCCGCTTCCGCGTTCGCGACCGCGACCGCGTCCGCGACCGCGTCCGCCGCAGACACTTCTTGTCCGGAGCATAACTCGAACACCCTTTGGAATATTTTCATGAAACTTCACACATGCATAGACCACGACCCGAAGGTGTGTCGCGCACAAGAATGACAACTCTTGCATAGCTAATTTTTAAGTTATCTCCCTTTTTTGTTTCGCACACTGATTGAGCATTAACTCGACCACCCTTTGGAATATTTTCATGAAACTTCACACATGCATAGACCACGTCACGAAGGTATGTCGCGCACAAGAATGACAACTCTTGCATAGCTAATTTTTGAGTTATCTCCTTTTTGTCGCGCCTGCTTTAGCAGAGGCGCGACTATAGTCGTCGTATTTTCCGTCGTCGTCGTCGTCGTCGTCCGCGTCGTCCGCGTTTTTGTGTAAGGCAAATGCGTTAAACTTATTGTTTTTTCACAATATCTCTTTAACCCCTTGCCAGACATTGATAATAGTTCACATCAATGTTTGTCTAGGGATGATGCTTCATTACGCACACCCCCACATCCAAATTATCAAGGTCAAGGTCATTTATTTACTAGTACTGTTCACCGGTTTTGTAACAGAAATATGTTAAAGTTATTGTTTTTTCACAATATCTTTAATTTAAACCTTGCCAGACTTTGTATATTTCACATCAATGTTTGTCTACGGATGATGCTTCATTACGCACACCCCCACATCCAAATTCTCAAGGTCAAGGTCATTTATTTACTTGTAATGTTCACCGGTTTTGTAACAGAAATGCGTTAAAGTTATTGTTTTTTCACAATATCTCTTCAACCCCTTGCCAGACACTGATAATATTTCATATCAATGTTTGTCTATGGATGATGCTTCATTACGCACACCCCCACATCCAAATTTTGAAGGTCAAGGTCATTTATTTCCTTGTAATGTTCACCGGTTTTGTGACAGAAATGCGTTAAAGTTATTGTTTTTTCACAATATCTCTTTAACCCCTTGCCAGACTTTGATAATATTTCACATCAATGTTTGTCTACGGACGATGCTTCATTACGCACACCCCCACATCCAAATTCTCAAGGCCAAGGTCATTTATTTACTTGTAATGTTCACCGGTTTTGTAACAGAAATGCGTTAAAGTTATTGTTTTTTCACAATATCTCTTTAACCCCTTGCTAGACACTGATAATATTTCATATCAATGTTTGTCTACGGATGATGCTTCATTACGCACACACCCACATCCAAATTTTGAAGGTCAAGGTCATTTATTTCCTTGTAATGTTCACCGGTTTTGTAACAGAAATGCTTAAAGTTATTGTTTTTTCACAATATCTCTTTAACCCTTTGCCAGACATTGATAATATTTCACATCAATGTTTGTCTAGGAATGATGCTTCATTACGCATACCCCCACATCCAAAGTCTGAAGGTCAAGGTCATTTATTTCCTTGTAATGTTCACCGGTTTTGTAACAGAAATGCGTTAAACTTATTGTTTGTTCACAATATCTCTTTAACCTCTTGCCAGACTTTGATAATATTTCACATCAATGTTTGTCTATGAATGATGCTTCATTACGCACACCCCCACATCCAAATTTTGAAGGTCAATGTCATTTATTTCCTTGTAATGTTCACCGGTTTTGTAACAGAAATGCGTTAAAATTATTGTTTTTTCACAATATCTCTTTAACCCCTTGCCAGACACTGATAATATTTCATATCCATGTTTGTCTACGGATGATGCTTCATTACACACACCCCCACATCCAAATTCTGAACGTCAAGGTAATGTATTTACTTGTAATGTTCACGGTCAAATGCCTCGGTAGGCGCGACACCGCTTCCGTGGCGGAATTCTTGTTTTATTTTGCGCACTGATTGAGCATAACTCGACCACCCTTTGGAATATTTTCATGAAACTTCACACATGCATACACCACGACCCGGAGGTGTGTCGCGCACAAGAATGACAACTCTTTCGTAGCTAATTTTTTAGTTATCTCCCTTTTTTGTTTTGCGCACTCTACAAACTGGACAATAATGCATGAAGACCCGTTTTCTCGTGTGCTCTGTACACCTTACCTGTAGAGAGAACAATAGCCTTCTCCGGTTGAACAATAGAGACTGGGAGAACCATTCACCTGTGCATGTGCTAGCATGTGCAAATGTCCAGTTTGACCACTATCTGACCACAGGTAATTTATACAGGTAAATTACTACATTGTATATTACATTTCCGTAAACTGTGTTGAAAATATTGTGGCATCATGTGGACCTGTGCAGATATATGTAGATAAATATAGGACTATTAAACAAAAAGTCTGGGCTCCAGTAGCAAGCATTATTATTTTTAATTTTATACTTTTTTTTTCCATTTTTTTTTCATTTTTTTTTTCAAATTCTTTTTCAATTTTTATCTAGTAGCATAATGTCGTAAGTGCTATATACAGACTATTATCGTATAATAAAACAATTATTGACTAGTGAGCCATAGAATATAATCTGATATTATATGGCTCACTAGTCAATAATTGTATAATATGTTCGGGCCAGTGAAAATTGCTTTCGGGCCAAGGCTCGAGGTCAAGGCCAAGGCGAGACATTTGATTCCGCGGAATTCTTGTTGTTGTTTCGTGCTCTGATTTTGTATCCAGAGCATAACTCGAACACCCTTTGGAATATTTGTATGCCCCACCACGATAGTGGAGGGGGCATTTAGTGTTACCCTTGTCCGTCCGTCCGTCCGTCCGTCCGCACACACGAATGGGTACCTGTTGTAAGCGTACGGGGATCTTATTGGGTAGGGTTAGGATAGTGTTGGGTACTCTTGTTGGGTATTTTTATAGAGTAAAAACCCAACAAGTATTCATTCGTAGGAACGTGCGTCCCGTCCTCCCGTCCGTCTGTCCGTCACAAAAATTTAACACTCGGGTAAATGTGTCATAATTTCTTCATCCTTCGACCGATCTCCTTCATATTTCATATACACATTGCTCTAATGGTCCTCTACCACCCTGTGCCAAATCCACGTTCGTCCTGCCCCCGCCAAGCCCATGGCTAAGATCACATACTTAGTGCTTCAACAACTTTAACGCTCAGGTAAATATCTTATAATTTCTGTTTTCTTTCACGGATCAGCTTCATATTTCATATATTCATTGCTCTAATGGTCCTCTACCGCCCTGTGCCAAATCCACGTTCGTCCTGCCCCCGCCAAGCCCAGGGTCAAGGTCACATACTTGGTGCTTCAAAAACTTTAACGCTCAGGTAAAAGAAAATTTTGACTTGGAATTTGGCCTCATTTATTATCAAAGCGATATATTGGGACATCCGTGTTCTATGAACACATTTTCTAGTTTATTAAACTTCACACATGCATAGAAGACGACCCAAAGGTGTGTCGCACGTAAGAATGACAACTCTTGCGTCGTTCATTTCTTAGTTATCTCCCTTTGTTGTTTCGTGCACTGATTTCGTGTCCGGAGCATAACTCGAACACCCTTTGGAATATTTTCATGAAACTTCGCACATGCATAGACCACGACCCTAAAGGTGTGTCGCGCAAGAATGACAACTCTTGCATCACTAAATTTTTAGTTATCTCCCTTTGTTTTTCCGTCATTGATTTTGTCTCCGGAGCATAACTCGAACACCCCTTGTTCAAACTACTTGTGTATCTGGGGAGGGGGATACACATGCGCTTGTCGACAAGCGTCCATTTCTAGTTATTTATACTAATTAAATGCGTCACCTAAAAAAATAATATTTTTGACAGATTATAAAGTATGACCATTGTACATTAAAAAATAAATACAGAGAATAAATATTAATGTCCGTTAGTATTTTAATGAATTTTAATGAAACACGATTATCGCCCCTGATATCGGTGTGAAAATTTGCGTCTGATATAAAAATGATGATGTCTCTGATATAAAGAAATGTTTGTGCCTACTGAGTGGACATGTACCTTTAAGACGAGAAGGATTACCTATCATTCTGGCCACCTTTTGTACTGTACCTTTAAGATAATTTCATCAAGTTCAGGAGCCTATTTCACCAAAATTACAAAGGATACTTATCTTGCTAAGTACACTTTGAGGAGAAATTTTCAATTTAAAGATAAATTTATTAATTTTTATTACCGGTATACTGAATTTATTACATTATCGCAGCCATTTTGACTTTGATAATGTAATACATTCAGAATAATAATTCTGCTGCAACCTTTTAATCATCACATATATGCAGACGTTAGTTCTATATGAAATAATGCGTTTCAGGGACAATAAATGATTACTCCCTCAAAGTATACTTTGATAGAAAAGTATACTTTGCAATGTTGGTGAAATCGGCTACAGATCCTATTGTATGCTTTTATACATTCCTCGGGACCTAACCTTTCTGTGGATGGCAACAAATTGCTACCTCAGTGAATGAACGATGAACAAACAGTATAAGCCCTGATCAGACTGTGTACGCCCAGTCTCATCGGGACTAAGCTGGGCACAAATGTATTGACCCTTAGACCGCTATCCATTGGAAATGATTCTGAAGTGTTGTCAAACCATGTTTTTATTGAGAAATAGGGCAAGCTATAAAATCAACCTGTACAGACTATCATAATTGTCCACTTACGAGCATTTTAGTTGTACGAAGTTTAATGAAACGGCCCCCTGTACGCCAGTCTGCAGTCACAATTATGTATAGCCATTGTCTTAGGTCTGCATTATACCAGACCTATCACAGCACATTCATGTACATGTAATCTACAGAGGTAAATATTAAATCGAGGACGGGAAACTTTCATGAATGACGAGACTTCATATGATATTATTAAACTAGTTTACTGAATTCATACAAAACAATAAATAAAGGATCTTACATGAGTGACAATTTAATATGAAATGAATTAAACAACTTTTAAGGTAAATATTAAATCGAGGAAACTTTCATGAATGTCGAGACTTCATATGTTATTATTAAACTAGTTTACTGAATTCATACAAAACAATAAATAGAGGATCTTACATGAGTGACAATTTAATATGAAATGAATTAAACAACTTTTAATGTAAATATTAAATCGAGGAAACTTTCATGAATGACGAGACTTCATGTTATTATTAAACTAGTTTACTGAATTCATACAAAACAATAAATTGAGGTTCTTACATGAGTGACAATTTAATACGAAATGAATCAAACGAGTTTTAAATACTGATTTCACAAGAAAGACGTTTATATCATGGCAAATCAATAGAAATGTTAGAATCTGTTTATTGTGCAAGTACAACATCATATACTGAAGCTGTACGGATGACCCAGCGAATTGTCTGTCGTGATCTCATGGACATAATTATTTATTAACACTGTCCCACATTTTTAACATTTTAATAACATGGGGGGCTAAAAAAAAATGTTTTTAATTTGTGGACCGATTTTCAAAATATAACTTTTGTTTTTATTTTCAAGCTATCTAACCAGGTTTTTACTCCTGCCCCAGCTGCTCCTTTTCCCCTGGCTACAATAATTTGCCTCCAATATGTTATATATGGCTACAATTTGACCCATTCAAAAATGTGAGCAACCGAAGTGCATACCCAAACCTGTTGTATGTAGGTCAAAATTTAGTAAATTGTATATTTTATAGATAAAATAATATTTGATGTAGAACTAGTAAATTGCCAAAAATAATAGAACAGGGAAATCATTTTCCCATGAAAGCCATATTTTCTCTTTTCGTTCAAATTTGCAAGATATACAAATAACCAATTTCTGCATCTGTATGTTCTTTATTAATAATTTATTGATACATTGTTGACAGTTTTATATCGCTAACATATCAAACACGCCGGATAACCGATTGCAAAAATAACTCTTCCATGTGTTACATTAAAGAGATTGGGTTAAATTGCTACCCTCGCAAGACATATGGAGCGGGGTAGCACTTTTGTTTCGCAATAAAATCAATATTTGATGGAATTTTATGAAATAAATTTTTTGGGGAGGGTGACTTTTTTGTTATTATTGAAAAAGTACATGTACTTACATTTAAATACTTTTAAGATTGAGTGTGTTTAATGGCCAAAACGTGGAACAGACAGTAGTGTAGATGATGTTTAATGCACTATTATAACACTGAAAGCATATTTGTGGCTGTCACTGGTGAAATTGGGAATATGGGATTTTAGACCAGTGAGCTCCGGTAACCAATTTCACCATAATCTAGGAGAGTATCCTTTGAGGGAGTAATCATTTATTTTTCACAAAATGCATTATTTCATATAGAACTAACGCCTGTGGTTAAAAGTATGCAGAATTATTTTTCTGAATTTATTACATTATCACAGCCAAAATGGCTGTGATAATGTAATACATTCAGTATAATAAAAATTTATCCTTCAATTGAAAATTTCTCCCTCTAAGTGTACTTAGCAAGATACGTATACTTTGCAATGTTGGTGAAATAGGCGACTGATCGAATAACACACTCCTCTTGGCCTGGTAACGATCTATGTTGCTTGTAAGAAGCATGATGGGTGTTTCATTGATCAAATGCCGAATAGTGCAGATCCTGGTCAGACTGATTGATTGATTATTGGTGTTTAACAGCCTATGAACAGCTAAGGTCATTTAAGGCCGGGCCAACGGATTGGACTATCCCGTATTTAACCTGTCCATAATGAGGGAAATTCCCAAAATCAGAACCCGATATTTACAGAAAAATATATATTCAGTGCTGAAATTAGAATATCCTGAACACACCAGTGACTTAGCTCCAACCCCAAGAGTAATATGATCAGCACTAATCTTATTACTTTTTAATTGGGTATAACAGGATTTAGCTCTCAAGTATCAGAAGGCCAAAAATGTACATGAATGCCAAAAAAAGTCGGCACTCCATTAGGCTGTGCTAATTCACAGGCTGCTCAGGATCTACACCGGTCTCAAAACCCATAAACCACATTTTTCCAGTCACAGCCACATTTTATACAATAAATATAGAATATTGAACGATTGCACATGTTAAGGTGATGAAAGAAATAACAAGTATAAACATGCATAAATACAAGCAAACACATTGATAACACCATCTCTGAGACAAAAACAGAAGGTATCAGTAGCCACCAAAATTGCAAAGTATACTTATCTAGCAAAGTATACTTTGAGGGAGAAATTTTCAATTTAATGATAAATTTATTAATTTTTATTATTCTGAATTTATTACATTATCACAGCCAAAATTTCTTATTTCTCCATCAAAAATGGCAAGTTGGGTGTGCTTTAGAATCGTCTCATCGAGACGATTCTAAAGGACTCCCAACTTGCCATTTTTTATGAATAAATAACAAAACTTCACCCCAAGTTAGTCAAATTACGCACCTTAACTGGAGCTCTGATATTCCATGCTAATTTTGGAGTATTCCATTGATACAGAAAGGTGTATTGTTTCATATTCTTAAAAGTAATGACAAATACCATAGATCCTGACGAGAGTGTCTCCTTAATGGAATAGTCGAAAATGTTGCCAATTTTGGAACTTTAGGGGTGAACGGATTAACTACCGTATAGGTGAAGATTAAAGATGGGGTCCTGCACATCAGGATGTATTGTAGGGGTTATATATTTTGGGTTCAGCATTTAGAGATGTTATTAATTTATCCCGTCAACACAGTGCGTATGTGCCGTGAAACACGGTGCCGTGAAACAGTTTTGATATCCTGTCAATACGACCACTGCGTATGAATATGTGCGGTGGCTGGGGTTATATTTTTTTCATTTTACAGCTCTTTGTAGGTGTTGACGGGATAAACAGAATAGTAGGTTAGTGCCGTGAAATGGGAAAACATATCTGGCGCGGCACGGAAACGGGATATGCTCGGCAGAGCCTCGCCCATCCCGTTTCCTGAGCCTTGCCAGATATTTTACCCATTCACGGCACTAACCTACTATTCTCTATGTATACTAAAAGTATTTAATTTGTATTACCGGGTACACATATTGGTACTATTTTGCATGCCGGAAATCAATAATCTTGAGGTCAGGGGAGATAACCTTGTTTTCTCAAAATATTAACAAAATTCGACATTTATTCAAAGGAAGTTGATATTTATTTGTCCCAAGCAATTTCTGGTGTACAGTAAGTATAATTTATGTAAGATATCGACAGCAATCGTGTGTAAGTTGATACACATACTTGATTTAAATAATTAAAACTAATCACCCTGTCTTCACATGCACATAAACTGGTGATCACCTCTACTAACACGGTATTGAAATAGTTAATACGGTGTAAAAACGAGCACTTTTGATGTTAACAACTTGTGGAATAGTTATATAATTAGGTACACATTTAATTTCCGTAACAATATATTTTACATAGTTTGAGGGCCATTTCCCACATAGGAATCGGCAATGTCTATCAAAAATGTTTATAAAAAGTTTATGAACGCATTTTAATAAACTAACATCACATTCATTAACATTGCTGTGCATGCTCCTTACACTCATGATAATATGAAAATCGCTTATTTGAAACAGACTATAGTTTTAGCTTGAAGCATATGCGCACGCTCACATACATACTTTCATACCATAAGTCGGCCGCCTGCCTGGAATAGCGAACTGTATTTAACCTCGTTTTGGCATAGCTAGGTCAGTGACTGAAACGATAAAGACGAACATATCGTAGGCCCTGATCCGACTGCGCTGGCGGATGTTCGGGTGGATCTGGGACTACGCTGGTCGCATTAATCGGCCGAGGGATGTCCCACGAATCTTTTTTTTACCGAGTTATTAATTAATTAATGAACTTTATTCCAGCAAGCGTCGTTATAACGTGCTTGCTGAAATAACACTGCGACGTAAATTCCATCACGGCGGCCGCAAGAGGAAAACACTTTTTTAAGCGCGGCAGTCGCTAGCCAGGCGATAAGATCAGTGTACGAGAGCGAAAATAAAAAATGGTCGCCGCAGTATAACGGAAACGTCTACTGTTGGTATAGATTCCATCAAGCCGTCGGTTTTGATAAAAAAATCCGGCGAGCAATTGTATTCCGTAAATGTGATAGCTACTTCGTGCAAACGGCTAGTCACGGCGTACCCGGTGAAAGATTGATTGATTGATTGATTTGTTAATTGATTGATTGATTGGTTGGTTGGTTGGTTGGTTGGTTGGTTGGTTGGTTGGTTGGTTGGTTGATTGATTGATTGATTGATTGATTGATTGATTGATATATTGATGGATTGATTGATATATTGATATATTGATTGATTGGTTGATTGATTGATTGATATATTGATATATTGATTGATTGATATATTGATTAATTGATTGATTGATTGATTGATTGATTGATTGATTGATTGATTGATTGATTGATTGATTGATACAACCGATTCAACCGTCACAAAACTATTTTCATACTAGTCCATTTATGAAAAGGGGGTGTTTTTGTTCTCAAAAATATTAAAATTACTGCAAAAAGTGCAGATCCTGATGAGACGGCTCGTGAATTGAAATTTCCAGACGATCCTAAATTTTCACTCAAGAACATTTTAGTCGTACGAAGTTTAGTGAAACGGGCCCCAGATCATTTAGGCCCTGGGCGCGCTAAGGTTGTCGGTACTATCCGAGCGCACCAAAGACTTGTGTTTAGATACATATACTGTATATATTTCCGCATGATAGACTTTTCAAAGTAGTAGCTTAAGCTCACTAATTCTCATAAACAAAATGGCAGCCACTGAAAAAAGCATCGGCTACCATAGGATATGTATTACATCGTGGAACCAATATTAGAAGGGTCGTATTGGCGCGTCTTAATTAATTTAATAGCTATACATTACGAATATATAACAATCGATATAAGCATGAACCGAGCTTGCGTCGGACTCACAAGATGATTAGACACAATCGGGCTAACAATGGCATATGCCAGAAGATAATTAACGTTTAACTATATATGAGAAAGGGTGGCGGCCAGTCTTAATTTACTGACATAAATTGCATCGGTTTGTACCAGTAATACCAGAAGGGAAATGATAACAATTCCTGACACGTACGAGGTGACGTATTGCAAAATATTTCCGTCTCATATTTTAAAGGAACATAATTATAATTTGTATAAATCAAAGATTGCCGCCATTGTACAGGCATATTGTCAAGTATGTACGTGTACATAAATTGGCATACTCACTATATCGGGTGGGGCGACTATTAACTGTTAATTGATAGGCCCCGACTATATCAATGAGTACATCGTGTTCCAGTCAGAAACGAAACGTTGCGCTGCTGGTTAGGCTACCGTGTCATAATCGTATACGTTGGAAGTATTAGTTGTATATATATATATATTACATTACTGTCCGCCCATATTTAAAATAATTGTATATGGTATTAGTCAATAAGTATAACTTGCGTACATCCAGAAAGGTCCGATTTTTAATACACCATGTGTTAACCGATTGATCTGTAGGACACGTCTGCTGTTCGTATTGGAAATATGTGTCTGCACAGAACGCAGCTGCTACCTACGTATTGTATTGTTAATACTTACAATATGTTGTACAGCCGTTGTGTTTTTACAAGTACGCTATGTACGTATATTTGTGTAGACTAATGGTGCTTATATGGAGACCGACCCACACATTCGGATATCAATATTTGTGTTTGAAAATAATATTTAATACAAATGTCATTGAATCGGTATCTGCCATATATGCATACACAATGGTCCTGTTATGTAATGTGATTATGTAATAGTGTTAATACTCTATATTTCTTAAGATCGGTAATTAGATTAAGTACCAATTCGAATTCTCCTATCGCAAGTATGCCAGCCATCCTCGTTTAACGGCAATTCCTCGTTCAGCCAATGTTACAAGTACGCGGTCGTAATATAAATACAGTAGACGTCAACTTGGTATATGCGTCGTATATTCGCGTAAAGGTACGTTGCGAATAAACAATATAAACTAATATTCCGACACCAATGGATAACCCCGGCCGCCAATTGGATCGACGGATAGTATATTAACGCAAATGTTCCCAGAAGCTTTAGCTCAAACGTCCTTTGACTTTGACTATTGGCCTTGAGGCAGCTATAGAACGAAAGCATGTGTCGCAAATATGTAAACAGTATGTCATGGATAGCAGAAAATACATTTACGAAATACTACAATTTATCATGTTTATGTTATCGGCGGGAGTATGAAAATAAACAAAGGAACGAAAATGAGAACGTTTTACCCCTTGGCATGCTGCACATTCTGGACGGATATTATATTATAATCAAGATAGTTTTGTTTTGGTCTTAGTAGTATTAATGCGCACCGTCATTACTCGCTGCATCCTGGTAGGGGCATCGAACCGAGAGGCGAACATATAATACTTCTACTTTCTGCTTGTCCAAGTTTAGCCGCCGTACCGTTCGTTTTATTCAGAATAGTGATAATATACCGAAATGAGACCACATAGAATCGACCATCGTACATTGGTAACAACAGAAATGAGGTGCGCTGTATGACAAGCCGTGTGTGGAAACCAAAGTATCGTGTTACATGCGATCTACAACAAGTCAGCGTCCACCGTACTGTGTCACGAGAAAGTATTCGACACATATATGTCGACATAGTGGTTTATCAAGCATCATTATTCATTTTGCATATAAGTATTCCTAGTTATATTTGTTATATTTTCAGATATGATAAAAAAAAACATGTGAATAAATTATTTCTGTGGCCGTTTCATAAATGTTTCGTTGTTGTCATATCTCATTATCGTCGTTCGTGCTATGCTATGGACAATATATAACAAGTTATCCCGTCAACTATGTCGCTACTAGACGTGAAAAGCAGGTACGTGTATTTTTTCTCGTTCACGTCTAGTAGATACGTCATTATGTATGACGTTAAGTCATTATGTGAATGACGTAACACGATAATCTTGTCGCTTCAGAAGACAAACTTATGAGGCCACAAATGCATTTTTAGAGACATTTGAACAACTTTGATGTGGTTAACGGGATAAATAGAATATTATTATAGTGTCATGAACGTGAATAAATATCTGACTCGGCTCGAAATCAGGATGTGCTCGGCAAGCCTCGCCCATCCTGATTTCTCAGCCTCGACAGATATTTATTCACGTTCATGACACTATACTAATATTCTCTATATACCCTAAGGAGATACATGAACCTTTGTATAAAAGAAACGCGATACATCAGGCTAAAATCACATAACGCGCACATAGCGGCGGAGCTTTCAACGTGGCAGAAACATGCATTCCACGACTAGCAGTTGGAATATTGATTTAATTTATATCGGTTTAATATGTAAAATTCATTGTCGTATTATTAAACGTACTTACAGTTGTGCTGGCCATGAAATTCATGCTTATGAAAAACATGTACCATTCCAGAATGTGTTCGTGTAGTTGCAACGAGAGGGGCTTTTTATATTGCATTTTGTTAAGAATTTGTATCACTGTACGCGGCATGCGAGTCGAACAATTAACATACATATAATGTATTAGTCAGAAACTCGCCCGTGTATACAACTAGTGTATGTCGATGAATGTGCTACATGGACGGATGGTATATCCATTCCATATTGGGTCGTAATTATCAATAGCCCATCTGCACTAAAACTAGACGTATATTGATCCAATTAAGTTCGGTTAAGCGTGCATGTGCATGGCATGGCAGATTGAAAATAATACATCAGATAGACCGAACACAGCTTCATGGCCTGCAAAATAAGGATAATGTACCACCAAATACGTGCATGTAGGTCGAGTATTGTATGAGCACTAAAATGGATTACACAATTAGCGGTACTCGGTCCCACAAATACACACTCGGGCAATCAGCTAGAAATAGAACGTGAACCGCTTAGTATACGTTGTTTCGATAATCGTGTTCGGCGAAGGTCGTGGGTATCTTGACATTGTTTGTAATGTTACTGATCAAAACAGACACGATAACCCTCTCGCTTGCTTTGCCGTCATGTTTCCCCGAGGTCAGTAATCAACATAAAGTAAGCGATGAGTAAGGACAAACTATTGAATGAATGAAGTGGTATGCAATGTTCGCTACATGTTCAAACAGGTATGTCAAACTCGTATACTCGTGATATTCGTACCAAATGTTGGTTGCACGGACTGTCATCTATATTACATGTTTACGTACGCAAAGTGGTAATAACAGAACAGTGTTATGTAGTGTAATGTCGACAATTCTAACTTTCGTTTAGTCTTATTTGGCGGAAATTTCGCGCATAGATTAAATTGTCGCTGAAAGTGCATGCGCGATGTATGTTATAATATTATATTAATTGGCTATATTACATTTCATATAAATTGCGTTCATTTTGTTGTTCATATAGATGTTTTTTCTTTCTCAGTATGCCGTGCATGGTAATGCATGATACAAAATAGAAAATGGAATAACATATGATACAATACGTTCTAATCGTAAGACATATATATTATTATTAATGAGCGTTGGTACACTGTATTGTAAATGTAAAAACGGGTATGTATTACAGCTTCTAGTCATACTAAAACGGATATACAATACAAAATTATCATTTGTATTCAGCCGCTACCGATATAATGTATATGGGAGTTTAGTTTCATTGCCACACATATTGCACGAAATGGCGGCCATTTTGAAAGTATGTAAATCATATTTGCCTCAAACGAGTATCGAGAAACTTCTTTAGGCATGTCATGGGTTTAATCGTCGAAGCGGATCGGTTTGCTCTTGTCTGATATGTTTTGTGTAATAGGTGAACCGAATTCCAGAACTTGATTGCTGTTCCAAGTATACAGCGATGGATATCTTAAATATGCAAATTAATACGTGTATGGTCCTTTTCGTGTTTTTAGTAAGCTGTAGATCAACGAATGTGTATAAAATGCGTGTGATCTTTGCAGTTTTCGAACAAAAGGGTATGTGGTACCGATATTGATATCAAAGTTATAAGTCTAGTTCGCGTAATTCGTATAAAATGGCGGGCATTTTGGATTTACACACTTCTCTTTTTATCATGAAATTGGTTAATAATCGTTGTATAACGTGTCAGTTATCGCATATAAGAATTGCGTTTGCATTAACCATTATGTGACTGCTGAAACAACGATGTTGAATATAAATATCTCAGAAACTGGATATGCGTTTCATAAGGTCGGCCATATTCTATATGCAATATAACACCTTTATTCCACAAATGTTACGATTTTCATGCGTATTATTATTAATACCATTATGCTAAACACCTTGGGGCTATGCTAGTTTTATATACGTGTGTGGTGTCACACGTAATTGCTCGTGCGTGCCTGTTTCTTTAAGTAATTAATATAATTCGTGTAAAAATGGCGACCATGTTGGTTTCTGTACATCTATTCAATAATAAAATAGATTGATAAACATTTAGACGTCTATGAAGCATTAAATGCCTGATTTTTATGGGTATTTGTGATTTTAAAACTGCTTCCACAACACGATATGCCCCTACATGTAGTAAAGTACTTTTTAATTGGCGGCCATCTTGTTTATGCAAATTAATAGGCTTAAGCTACTACTTCTGGCGGTCTATCATGCGGAAATATAAAGAGTAT
>CM055265.1:40157437-40184494 GCA_029237695.1 Conchocele bisecta | reverse complement strand
ACAGTGCGTATGTGCCGTGAAACACGGTGCCGTGAAACAGTTTTGATATCCTGTCAATACGACCACTGCGTATGAATATGTGCGGTGGCTGGGGTTATATTTTTTTCATTTTACAGCTCTTTGTAGGTGTTGACGGGATAAACAGAATAGTAGGTTAGTGCCGTGAAATGGGAAAACATATCTGGCGCGGCACGGAAACGGGATATGCTCGGCAGAGCCTCGCCCATCCCGTTTCCTGAGCCTTGCCAGATATTTTACCCATTCACGGCACTAACCTACTATTCTCTATGTATACTAAAAGTATTTAATTTGTATTACCGGGTACACATATTGGTACTATTTTGCATGCCGGAAATCAATAATCTTGAGGTCAGGGGAGATAACCTTGTTTTCTCAAAATATTAACAAAATTCGACATTTATTCAAAGGAAGTTGATATTTATTTGTCCCAAGCAATTTCTGGTGTACAGTAAGTATAATTTATGTAAGATATCGACAGCAATCGTGTGTAAGTTGATACACATACTTGATTTAAATAATTAAAACTAATCACCCTGTCTTCACATGCACATAAACTGGTGATCACCTCTACTAACACGGTATTGAAATAGTTAATACGGTGTAAAAACGAGCACTTTTGATGTTAACAACTTGTGGAATAGTTATATAATTAGGTACACATTTAATTTCCGTAACAATATATTTTTACATAGTTTGAGGGCCCCAATCTTTAACAGGTGTCTCTGAAATATTTGTTCACATCAATTCATGCTAGGAGAATAAATTTTGTGATTTTCCCACATAGGAATCGGCAATGTCTATCAAAAATGTTTATAAACAGTTTATGAACGCATTTTAATAAACTAACATCACATTCATTAACATTGCTGTGCATGCTCCTTACACTCATGATAATATGAAAATCTGTTATTTGAAACAGACTATAGTTTTAGCTTGAAGCATATGCGCACGCTCACATACATACTTTCATACCATAAGTCGGCCGCCGGCCTGGAATAGCGAACTGTATTTAACCTCGTTTTGGCATAGCTAGGTCAGTGACTGAAACGATAAAGACGAACATATCGTAGGCCCTGATCCGACTGCGCGGGCGGATGTTCGGGTGGATCTGGGACTACGCTGGTCGCATTAATCGGCCGAGGGATGTCCCACGAATCTTTTTTTTACCGAGTTATTAATTAATTAATGAACTTTATTCCAGCAAGCGTCGTTATAACGTGCTTGCTGAAATAACACTGCGACGTAAATTCCACCACGGCGGCAGCAAGAGGAAAACACTTTTTTAAGCGCGGCAGTCGCTAGCCAGGCGATAAGATCAGTGTACGAGAGCGAAAATAAAAAATGGTCGCCGCAGTATAACGGAAACGTCTACTGTTGGTATAGATTCCATCAAGCCGTCGGTTTTGATAAAAAAATCCGGCGAGCAATTGTATTCCGTAAATGTGATAGCTACTTCGTGCAAACGGCTAGTCACGGCGTACCCGGTGAAAGATTGATTGATTGATTGATTTGTTAATTGATTGATTGATTGGTTGGTTGGTTGGTTGATTGGTTGGTTGGTTGGTTGGTTGGTTGGTTGATTGATTGATTGATTGATTGATTGATTGATTGATTGATTGATTGATTGATTGATTGATTGATTGATTGATTGATTGATTGATTGATTGATTGATTGATTGATTGATAGATTGATGGATTGATTGATATATTGATATATTGATTGATTGATTGATATATTGATTGGTTGATTGATTGATTGATATATTGATTGATATATTGATTGATATATTGATTGATATATTGATTGATTGATTGATTGATTGATTGATTGATTGATTGATTGATTGATTGATTGATTGATTGATTGATTGATTGATTGATTGATTGATTGATTGATTGATTGATTGATTGATTGCTTGATTGATACAACCGATTCAACCGTCACAAAACTATTTTCATACTAGTCCATTTATGAAAAGGGGGTGTTTTTGTTCTCAAAAATATTAAAATTACTGCAAAAAGTGCAGATCCTGATGAGACGGCTCGTGAATTGAAATTTCCAGACGATCCTAAATTTTCACTCAAGAACATTTTAGTCGTACGAAGTTTAGTGAAACGGGCCCCAGATCATTTAGGCCCTCGGCGCGCTAAGGTTGTCGGTACTATCCGAGCGCACCAAAGACTTGTGTTTAGATACATATACTGTATATATTTCCGCATGATAGACTTTTCAAAGTAGTAGCTTAAGCTCACTAATTCTCATAAACAAAATGGCAGCCACTGAAAAAAGCATCGGCTACCATAGGATATGTATTACATCGTGGAACCAATATTAGAAGGGTCGTATTGGCGCGTCTTAATTTATTTAATAGCTAATACATTACCGAATATATAACAATCGATATAAGCATGAACCGAGCTTGCGTCGGACTCACAAGATGATTAGACACAATCGGGCTAACAATGGCATATGCCAGAAGATAATTAACGTTTAACTATATATGAGAAAGGGTGGCGGCCAGTCTTAATTTACTGACATAAATTGCATCGGTTTGTACCAGTAATACCAGAAGGGAAATGATAACAATTCCTGACACGTACGAGGTGACGTATTGCAAAATATTTCCGTCTCATATTTTAAAGGAACATAATTATAATTTGTATAAATCAAAGATTGCCGCCATTGTACAGGCATATTGTCAAGTATGTACGTGTACATAAATTGGCATACTCACTATATCTGGGTCGACTATTAACTGTTAATTGATAGGCCCCGACTATATCAATGAGTACATCGTGTTCCAGTCAGAAACGAAACGTTGCGCTGCTGGTTAGGCTACCGTGTCATAATCGTATACGTTGGAAGTATTAGTTGTATATATATATATATTACATTACTGTCCGCCCATATTTAAAATAATTGTATATGGTATTAGTCAATAAGTATAACTTGCGTACATCCAGAAAGGTCCGATTTTTAATACACCATGTGTTAACCGAGTTGATCTGTAGGACACGTCTGCTGTTCGTATTGGAAATATGTGTCTGCACAGAACGCAGCTGCTACCTACGTATTGTATTGTTTAATACTTACAATATGTGTACAGCCGTTGTGTTTTTACAAGTACGCTATGTACGTATATTTGTGTAGACTAATGGTGCTTATATGGAGACCGACCCACACATTCGGATATCAATATTTGTGTTTGAAAATAATATTTAATACAAATGTCATTGAATCGGTATCTGCCATATATGCATACACAATGGTCCTGTTATTTAATGTGATTATGTAATAGTGTTAATACTCTATATTTCTTAAGATCGGTAATTAGATTAAGTACCAATTCGAATTCTCCTATCGCAAGTATGCCAGCCATCCTCGTTTAACGGCAATTCCTCGTTCAGCCAATGTTACAAGTACGCGGTCGTAATATAAATACAGTAGACGTCAACTTGGTATATGCGTCGTATATTCGCGTAAAGGTACGTTGCGAATAAACAATATAAACTAATATTCCGACACCAATGGATAACCCCGGCCGCCAATTGGATCGACGGATAGTATATTAACGCAAATGTTCCCAGAAGCTTTAGCTCAAACGTCCTTTGACTTTGACTATTGGCCTTGAGGCAGCTATAGAACGAAAGCATGTGTCGCAAATATGTAAACAGTATGTCATGGATAGCAGAAAATACATTTACGAAATACTACAATTTATCATGTTTATGTTATCGGCGGGAGTATGAAAATAAACAAAGGAACGAAAATGAGAACGTTTTACCCCTTGGCATGCTGCACATTCTGGACGGATATTATATTATAATCAAGATAGTTTTGTTTTGGTCTTAGTAGTATTAATGCGCACCGTCATTACTCGCTGCATCCTGGTAGGGGCATTGAACCGAGAGGCGAACATATAATACTTCTACTTTCGCTTGTCCAAGTTTAGCCGCCGTACCGTTCGTTTTATTCAGAATAGTGATAATATACCGAAATGAGACCACATAGAATCGACCATCGTACATTGGTAACAACAGAAATGAGGTGCGCTGTATGACAAGCCGTGTGTGGAAACCAAAGTATCGTGTTACATGCGATCTACAACAAGTCAGCGTCCACCGTACTGTGTCACGAGAAAGTATTCGACACATATATGTCGACATAGTGGTTTATCAAGCATCATTATTCATTTTGCATATAAGTATTCCTAGTTCTATTTGTTATATTTTCAGATATGATAAAAAAAACCATGTGAATAAATTATTTCTGTGGCCGTTTCATAAATGTTTCGTTGTTGTCATATCTCATTATCGTCGTTCGTGCTATGCTATGGACAATATATAACAAGTTATCCCGTCAACTATGTCGCTACAAGACGTGAAAAGCAGGTACGTGTATTTTTTCTCGTTCACGTCTAGTAGATACGTCATTATGTATGACGTTACGTCATTATGTGAATGACGTAACACGATAATCTTGTCGCTTCAGAAGACAAACTTATGAGGCCACAAATGCATTTTTAGAGACATTTGAACAACTTTGATGTGGTTAACGGGATAAATAGAATATTATTATAGTGTCATGAACGTGAATAAATATCTGACTCGGCTCGAAATCAGGATGTGCTCGGCAAGCCTCGCCCATCCTGATTTCTCAGCCTCGACAGATATTTATTCACGTTCATGACACTATACTAATATTCTCTATATACCCTAAGGAGATACATGAACCTTTGTATAAAAGAAACGCGATACATCAGGCTAAACACATAACGCGCACATAGCGGCGGAGCTTTCAACGTGGCAGAAACATGCATTCCACGACTAGCAGTTGGAATATTGATTTAATTTATATCGGTTTAATATGTAAAATTCATTGTCGTATTATTAAACGTACTTACAGTTGTGCTGGCCATGAAATTCATGCTTATGAAAAACATGTACCATTCCAGAATGTGTTCGTGTAGTTGCAACGAGAGGGGCTTTTTATATTGCATTTTGTTAAGAATTTGTAACACTGTACGCGGCATGCGAGTCGAACAATTAACATACATATAATGTATTAGTCAGAAACTCGCCCGTGTATACAACTACTGTCTGTTTCACGAAAGCTGCCCAAATTTTACGGCTATATAAACAATTCAAAAACAAGATTTCTTTTGATAATATTAAATTAAAGGAAAAATTAAGAATGAGCCTTCTTTTTATTTCGTGAAATTCGGTCAAATATTGATTTCATTACGAAAAATTGATTTGTCTATGGGAATTTAACATGGGGGGAAAAAGGTAGAGGAGTTGTGGGAGGAGTCAAAAAACGAAAAAATTTGGAATTTGACTCTGAAACCTAGCTATATAGCTTGGATATGATCTAACTAAGAAAACAAAAGTTAAATTTTAAAAATTGGTCCAGTATTTCTGAAATTCTAAAAAAAATTCCCCCCTCTGTTAAATCCCCATAGACATCTTCACTCCGTGAAGATGTCTATGGGGATTTAACATGGGGAAATTTTGTTTTCGCAATAAAATCAATATTTGACCAAATTTCACGAAATAAAAAGAAGGCTCATTCTTAAATTTTCCTTTAATTTAATATTATCGAAAAAAATATTGTTTTTGCATTGTCTATATAGCCGTAAAATTTGGGCAGCTTTCATGAAACAGACAGTAGTGTATGTCGATGAATGTGCTACATGGACGGATGGTATATCCATTCCATATTGGGTCGTAATTATCAATAGCCCATCTGCACTAAAACTAGACGTATATTGATCCAATTAAGTTCGGTTAAGCGTGCATGTGCATGGCATGGCAGATTGAAAATAATACATCAGATAGACCGAACACAGCTTCATGGCCTGCAAAATAAGGATAATGTACCACCAAATACGTGCATGTAGGTCGAGTATTGTATGAGCACTAAAATGGATTACACAATTAGCGGTACTCGGTCCCACAAATACACACTCGGGCAATCAGCTAGAAATAGAACGTGAACCGCTTAGTATACGTTGTTTCGATAATCGTGTTCGGCGAAGGTCGTGGGTATCTTGACATTGTTTGTAATGTTACTGATCAAAACAGACACGATAACCCTCTCGCTTGCTTTGCCGTCATGTTTCCCCGAGGTCAGTAATCAACATAAAGTAAGCGATGAGTAAGGACAAACTATTGAATGAATGAAGTGGTATGCAATGTTCGCTACATGTTCAAACAGGTATGTCAGACTCGTATACTCGTGATATTCGTACCAAATGTTGGTTGCACGGACTGTCATCTATATTACATGTTTACGTACGCAAAGTGGTAATAACAGAACAGTGTTATGTAGTGTAATGTCGACAATTCTAACTTTCGTTTAGTCTTATTTGGCGGAAATTTCGCGCATAGATTAAATTGTCGCTGAAAGTGCATGCGCGATGTATGTTATAATATTATATTAATTGGCTATATTACATTTCATATAAATTGCGTTCATTTTGTTGTTCATATAGATGTTTTTTCTTTCTCAGTATGCCGTGCATGGTAATGCATGATACAAAATAGAAAATGGAATAACATATGATACAATACGTTCTAATCGTAAGACATATATATTATTATTAATGAGCGTTGGTACACTGTATTGTAAATGTAAAAACGGGTATGTATTACAGCTTCTAGTCATACTAAAACGGATATACAATACAAAATTATCATTTGTATTCAGCCGCTACCGATATAATGTATATGGGAGTTTAGTTTCATTTGCCACACATATTGCACGAAATGGCGGCCATTTTGAAAGTATGTAAATCATATTTGCCTCAAACGAGTATCGAGAAACTTCTTTAGGCATGTCATGGGTTTAATCGTCGAAGCGGATCGGTTTGCTCTTGTCTGATATGTTTTGTGTAATAGGTGAACCGAATTCCAGAACTTGATTGCTGTTCCAAGTATACAGCGATGGATATCTTAAATATGCAAATTAATACGTGTATGGTCCTTTTCGTGTTTTTAGTAAGCTGTAGATCAACGAATGTGTATAAAATGCGTGTGATCTTTGCAGTTTCGAACAACGGGTATGTGGTACCGATATTGATATCAAAGTTATAAGTCTAGTTCGCGTAATTCGTATAAAATGGCGGGCATTTTGGATTTACACACTTCTCTTTTTATCATGAAATTGGTTAATAATCGTTGTATAACGTGTCAGTTATCGCATATCAGAATTGCGTTTGCATTAACCATTATGTGACTGCTGAAACAACGATGTTGAATATAAATATCTCAGAAACTGGATATGCGTTTCATAAGGTCGGCCATATTCTATATGCAATATAACACCTTTATTCCACAAATGTTACGATTTTCATGCGTATTATTATTAATACCATTATGCTAAACACCTTGGGGCTATGCTAGTTTTATATACGTGTGTGGTGTCACACGTAATTGCTCGTGCGTGCCTGTTTCTTTAAGTAATTAATAGAATTCGTGTAAAATGGCGACCATGTTGGTTTCTGTACATCATATTCATAATAAAATAGATTGATAAACATTTAGACGTCTATGAAGCATTAAATGCCTGATGTTTATGGGTATTTGTGATTTTAAAACTGCTTCCACAACACGATATGCCCCTACATGTAGTAAAGTACTTTTTAATTGGCGGCCATCTTGTTTATGCAAATTAATAGGCTTAAGCTACTACTTCTGGCGGTCTATCATGCGGAAATATAAAGAGTATATACGTTTAGTCACATTGGTAACACAAATCTTTGGTGCGCGGAGATGGTACTAAAAAACATATTTTATGCCGGTACGCCCGGGGCCTAATTATCAGGCTACGGGATTGTTATTTGATCAGGAGCTACAGTGGCCACAAATTCAATAAGCCCCATTTCTCCAGTCACAGCCGCATAGGAGACACGCTATGTGAGTTTGTACCTTCGGACATCTGCGTAATTTTGTTAAATACGATTACTAAATTACAATATTTTCCGTAAGTGGCGTCAATAGTTGACACAATTTCCAAAGTATGATTTCTATACCTAATTAGAGAGTCAAATTGCTCTTGCGTTAAATCTAAGCATCCGCGGAGAAGATTGTGAGCAATTTCGGACAATGTCAACATTTGTTCTCTGCTCCCGAGTTTAATTAAGGCGTTTCTCTGCACACCGCTGTCGTGTACTAAACGTCGTATGAATGACAGGTGTTTATTGACCCGGGGCCCGTTTCACTAACAAATCTTAGTTTGTTCATAAGTTCGAACTTAAGTTATAACTTATGACAAAAGTTATGACCGACTTAAGTCATTGCTTATTTGGTTTCACAACACAAACTTAAGACGGTCATAACAAGTCCGTCATAAGTTACAACTTAGTTATTGTTTACAGCTTTGGTATGTGCCGCGCGGGTTAGAATCCCGCTCGGGGCTTATATTTTTATGATGACTTTACTTTCCCTTTATGTGTTTTGACATCTAAAATAACGGATTTGCAAGCCTAATGTTGAATATATTTTTTTTATTATTTTTTAAAAATAATCTCATGTAGAATATAAATTTTATCTCAATATTCCGACGCCATTAAATACATGTGGATATATTTATTGCCAACTAGTGAACCTTATACTGTAATATAAACTGGCATATGACATGAAACAGCAACAATAATAAGCAATTAACAATATTTTTATTTTTACTTCCAATAAAATTGTAGTTCGACCATTTTTTAAATTTTACTTAGATTACCTCATTAACTCAGAAATCACGTTTCAGAGTCAGCAGAACACATGTACTGTCGATTATTAATGGTATGCCCGGTCAGATATGGATGTATCTGATACAACTACCGAATGACATATTATATTTATTTGAACTGGACACGGGTAATTTGTTGATTACATGTAGAAATGCATGCACTGTGTGAGTCAGTGTCACACATATAGGATTGCCCCTGAACATGTTTACCAGTATAGGACTGGATTAATGCGCACGTGCGTTCACCGGACGGGTCTGACATTTTTGTCAGGACTGTTTCTCCATCTAGTCTGAAAACCAGGTATCTCCTTATCAGAAACGAAACACAGGCTAACACTGTCCGCAAAAGTTATACTCCACTTTCTAGAACCACTTGATTTGCTAATGTTGTATATCTCTCCAGTAACCGCCAGGGTACTACCAGTTGCATAAAATCGCAATGCAGTCAACACTTGCAATGAAACTGACAGACTGTGTGATCTCAGGGTTGACCGTATAATGTCAGCATGTGCAATGTTGCATACTTGTAGAAAAAAAAATCACGAGACAGCCTGCATTTCGATATTTCGTCTCGTTATCCATGAAGTCTAGGGGATTGGTTCGGTTCCGGTCCTAAAGACTCGTTCCCATGGTAAATTGCGCGCCTGGATTATAGCAACTGCAGCTGCCATCGTTTGTATGTTCTGTAAAGAAAGAACAAACAACAGTCGGATAGTCAATCAGACTGATGGACGGACGGACGTTCATACATGACACACCATTAGGTTGTATATTCATCGTTTTTAAAGAAAAGAATGACCACTTAAGACACAATAGGCTTCGGTTACGGAATATGTTGCATTGTTTTCGTTTGTAATAGGCGACACCTTCAACCACCTAAGATCCCAAACATGTGCCCGGACGAGGCCGGGGCGGGGCGGGGCGAGGCGGGGCGAGGCGGGGCGGGGCGGGGCGGGGCGGGGCGGGGCGGGGCGGGGCGGGGCGGGGCGGGGCGGGGCGGGGCGGGGCGGGGCGGGGCGGGGCGGGGCGGGGCGGGGCGGGGCGGGCGGGCGGGGCGGGGCGGGGGCGGGGCGGGCGGGTCGGGCGGGCGGGCGGGCGGGCGGGCGGCGGGCGGGGCGGACGGGGCCGGCAGGGCGGGCGGGCCGGGACGGGACGGGACGGGCAACGGGACAGGCGGACGGGACGGGACGGGACGGGACGGGACGGGACGGGACGGGACGGGACGGGACGGGACGGGACGGGACGGGCAGGGCAGGGCAGACCGACACCTTCCTACACCAACCGACACAAACCGACACCGAGAGACCGACAGACATCGACCGACCAACTGACACCGACACCGACCGACACCGATTGACACTGACCGACACCGATTGACACTGATAGACACTGATAGACACCGACCGACACCGACCGACACTGACCGACACCGATCGACAACGATCGACACCGATCGACACCGACCAACCGACCGACACCAACCGACCGACACCGACCGACCCGTACCGACCGACCGGCCGACACACACCGACACCGACTGACACTGACCAACACCGCCTGACACCGACTTACACCGACCGACCGACACCGACCGACTGACACCGACCGTGCGAAACCAACTGACCGACACCGACATACCGACACCAACCGACCGACACCGACCGACCCGGACCGACCGACCGACACAGACCGACACCGACTGACACCGACAACACCGACTGACACCGACCGACCGACACCGACTGACACCGACCAACACCGACTGACACCAACTGACACTGAACGACCGACACCGACCGACCGACACCGACTGACACCGACCGACGACACAACTGACACTGAACCGACGACACCGATGCGACCGACTGACACCGACCGACTGACACGACGTGCGAAACAACTGACTGACCGACGACATACCGACAGCACCGACCGACACGACCGACCACGATACCGACGACCGACCGACCGACCGACCGACCGACCGACCGACCGACCGACCGACCGACCGACCGACCGACCGACCGACCGACCGACCGACCGACCGACCGATACCGACCGACCGACCGATCCGATCGACCGACCGACCGACCGACCGACCGACCGACCGATCCGACGACCGACCGCCGACGATCCAGACCGACCGACGACGACCGATGACCGACTCCGACCGACCGACCGACGACCGACCGACCGACCGACCGACCGACCGACCGACCGACCGACACAGACAGACACCGACTGACACCGACCAACCCCGACTGACACCGAATGACCGACCGACCGACACCGACAGACCGACTGACACCGACCGTGCGAAACCAACTGACCGACACCGACATACCGACATAACGACACGACCGACCAACCGACCGACTGACAAACATACACCGACGGACACCGACTGACCGACACCAACCGACAGACTGACACCGACCGACCAACACCAACCGACTGACACCGACCGTGCGAAACCAACAGACCAACACTGACCGACCGACCGACCGACACCGACTGATCGACCGATACCGACTGATCGACCAACACTGACCGACACCAACCGACACCGACCAGCACTGACAGACCGACAGACACGACCGACACTGACCAACTGAACACCGACCAACTGACCGACACCAACCGACAAACAGACATACATGAACAGCATACAGACGGTTCGTTACGAGCCGGCTCATCTGGATCTACAGTGGTTGTAAATGTTGTCGATAACTGGGCATAACGAATACTGGTAACGACATGACCTACATCACAAATAGCAATACACGGGTAACTAGCACAGGTGTGGCTATCTATATGTAAGCATATATGGTTTATATGGCAGATATTTGCTAAAATAGTACGTATGAAGTGAACATTTACCTTCTGTCAGTGAATTGTTGTCTCCACCTCGGCTCACATGGGGGCATCCATCTTTGTTTATTTCATAAGTTCCGACTTAAATATTTTAAGTTATAACTTAAGACTGCTAGCTACCTGTCTTAGTTTTCCATCGTAAATTTCGATTGTCGTTCTTGCTAAGATGTTTTGTGAAACGGACTAAGCACGTACTCCGGACTTAAGTTATAACTTATGACAAAAGTACTTGCGTAGTTCGTTAGTGAAACGGGCCCCCGGTCCATGCGTGCAGTCGGGTGATTATGTCCATACGGCTTTTACGGTTTCATCGCGATTGTCTGTTCACCAGGTACAATGTCGTATCTCACCACGGTCAGCGGTGAACCTTTGGGGTTCAGATCAATCAATAACGGCTTATATTTTCCGCTACTTAGAACGATATCGTAATACTCCACCAGAGAACATGCCTCGTGTTTTCCGTGTGCCCGATCAAGGAGATGTGTCTGCGGTCGCGCATGGCGAATAAGAGCAGATAGTGGAAATTGTTAGAAATTGTCCTTTGATACTTCCCTTGAGCGAACAAATTTTGACTAGTCATTATGATTGTGATATTCATATGGTGAGATAACACGCTCCATAGAGATAGCTGTAAGTTTAATCTTGGATAATTTCGTACGTAAAATCGTCCAAGACAAGTACCAAATGCTGATAGCGTTCGCCCCGCTGTAGCAGTAAGTCTCTCGACGACAGCCCGTCGTAGAATTGTATTCTAGCTATGGTCTGTTCCATTTCCGCGTAAACGTCTTGCCACACGTTGTAAGCAAACATAATTTTGTCAACTTTTTTAGTAAATACATCGTCCGCTTGCGCTAAAATTTTCATAACATAACACGTTTTCCCCGCACCGGACTGACCGTACAGTCCGATGGTACACGGTGCGTTGAATTTCAAAAGGCTCTCGGACTCCCACCACCGCTCGACTTGGCTTTCCATACTTTACTTAGCTGTATGCTGTCTGTGGCTCGCTAGTTTTGAAACCCGGGATAGGCGTCGTTTTCCCGCGAGCGGCGATGCTAATGCGGAAAATAACGTAAGCTGTACGTTTTACTTCAGTAATCGCGAGACGCTCGATTCCACAATTACCGTGAATAATGTCTATAATGAGCCGTGAATACTATACAATCGACTGCCCGCGTACGGTTAATCTTTTGAACAAATTAATTAATTACCCGCAGTCGTGTTCTATTCACGGCGAATCGTATATTGTTCAAAAGATTAACCGTACGCGGCATACGTGTATGCTTATTTTATGTGCATCATACCTGTCACACCTCCACGTGGTGCCAGCTGGTAACACAATTTCATATAATAAATTCTACTTATATGAAATCGTGGCTATAACGTGTCAGGATATATTGTGTCTGAGTAATAATAATGTGTTACCTACATATTTCGTTGTCGCTGAATTATATTTGTTAATGTATTACAATATTTCTATACATTATATATATAGGGGTGAAACTATCCGGGGCGAAAGGGAATAAGGGCGAAACGACCCGGGGTGCGAACAGGATTATGGGCGAAACGACACAGGACCGTGAGTTACGTACAGTGACAATAGTGCCAATGCCAATGTAAATATGTATAGCAGTTTAAAGTTATGTGCACATAATAGCAAATTCTTATCGATTTAAACAAATAATAATAACAGCATACCTACGTATTTAATGCGGTGCCACGGAAAATAAGCGTGGGAATGTCAACAACAACAACAAAACGTGTGATAAAGGCCGCGGTGGCGATAGTGACAGCTATGCATACAGTATTCATATTTTTAACATATATGTAAATTGTTCTTAAGCGAATCGTGTTCATATTTTTATTATAGACGACCTTGGGCCCGTGCCTCTTCGTGCTACTCAAAGACTGTGCCAACTTTTAAATTTATATTAGTATACAGCTGGAATACGGTTAATACGTGCGACACACACCCATGTCTCTCTCTCTCTCTCTCTCTCTCTCTCTCTCTCTATCTCTCTATCTTCTGTCTGTCTGTCTGACTCTCTCTGTCTGTCTCTCTCCCTATCTGTCCCTCTCTCTATCTTCTCTCTGTCTGCCTGCCTGTCTGCCTGCCTGCCTGCATGCCTGCCTGGCGCCTGCCTGCCTGCCTGCTCGCTCGCTCTCTGTCTTTATATGTCTCTCTGTGTGTCTCTTTCTCTATCATTACCTATAAACCACAATATATCTCTCCCCCGCATCCCCACCCACCTTCTCTCAACATCATTAAATAGAAACTATAATATTTCTCTCTCTATCTTTCAACATCATTAGATAGAAGCACACTATATCTCTCTCAATATCAGTAGATAGAAACCGCACATGTTGTGATTTTGTTTACAAGACAAAGTCAAGCGATCCATGATACTCTGTGGATATGACTAACAGAAACAAGTATGCATTGCAACTGTTGTTTTCTTGCGCCTGTTCGGTTGTGTCACGGCCTGTGCTGTATTCACAGTCCATGACAAAAGTACCTCTTACCAACAGCTGAAGTGAAGCTGTATGTAACAAGAGTTGTCAGAAGACAACGAAGCTCGCCTGTTGGCAGCCTTCACTCAAACTTGGCACAGTTGCATAAAAAAACATGAATATTATATAGCTTGACCTTGGGTTAAGGGGCGTGCGGTGGACCTTGACATTGGGGTCAGTGGTGCAAGCTGGGTCGTGGGTTTGCTATAGCATAATATAGCATATTAAGATGAATGCATGTATGAAATATCAATGCGCTCCCTGAAAACAGAAGTAAAACAAAATTTAACCCAACGTTAAGTTTATGAACGCACTAAGTTGGTGATTTTCTACAGCATGATAGCTATTCACATGATGAATAAATGTGCTAAGTTTGTGATCTTGACCTTGGGAAAAGGGGTTGGGGTGGGTCATTGATTTTCTGTAACACAATAGAGGATCATCAGATGAATGCATGTATGAAATATCAAAGCGTTCCCTGTAAAGAAACAGAAGTTACACAACATTTACCCCAACGTTAAGTTGATGAACATGCTAAGTTTGTGACCTTGACCTATGGGTAAGGGTTGGGTGGTGGGTTGTGTATTTGCTACAGCATGATAGAGGATCATCTCAGGAATGCATGTATGAAATATCAAGGCGTTCCATGAAAGGAAACAGATGTTATAAGACATTTACCCCAACGTCAAGTTTATGAATGTGCTAAGTTTGTGACCTTAGCCCTGGGGCAAGGGGTGGGCGGTGGGTCATGGCTTTGCTATAGCACGATAGTGTATCATCATATGAATGCATGTATGAAATATCAAGGCGTTCCATGAAAGGAAACATATGTTATAAGACATTTACCCCAAAGTTAAGTTTATGAATGTGCTATGTTTGTGACTTTGACCTTGGGGGAAAGGGGTGGGTCATGGATTTGCTATAGCACGATAGAGTATCATCAGATGAATGCATGTATCAAATATAACGGCGTTCCCTGTAAAGAAACAGAAGTTATAAAAAAAAGTCATTTACTCCAACGTTAAGTTTATGATGTTGATCTTGGGGAAAGGGGTGGGGTCATTCATTTGCTGTAGCACAATAGAGGATCATCAGATTAATGCAACTATGAAATATCAAAGTGTTCCCTGTAAAGAAACAGAAGTTACACAATATTTACCCCAACGTTAAGTTTATGAACATGCTAAATTTGTGACCTTGACCGTGGAGTAAGGGTTGGGTGGTGGGTTGTGGATTTGCTACAGCACGATAGAGGGTCATCTGAGGAATGCATGTATGAAATATCAAGGCATTTCAAGAAAGGAAACATATGTTATAAGATATTTACCCCAACGTTAAGTTTATGAATGTTCTAAGTTTGTGACCTTGACCTTGGGGTAAGGGGTGGGTCATGGATTTGATATAGCACAATAGAGTATCATCCGAAGAATGCATGTATGAAATATCAAGGCGTTCCATGAAAGGAAACAGATGGTATAAGACATTTACCCCAACGTTAAGTTTATGAACATGCTAAGTTTGTGACATTGACCATGGGGTACGGGTTAGGTGATGGATTTGATACAGCATGATAGAGGGTCATCAGATGAATGCATGTATGAAATATGAAAACATTCCCTGTAAATAAGCAGAAGTTACACAACATTTACGCCAACGTTAAGTTTATGAACATGCTAAGTTTGTGACCTTGACCCTGGGGTAAGGGTTGGGTGGTGCGTCATTGATTTGCTACAGCATGATAGAGGGTCATCTGAGGAATGCATGTATGAAATATCAAGGCGTTCCCTGAAAGGAAACAGATGTTATGAGAAATTTACCCCAATGTTTAGTTTATGAATGTGCCAAGTTTGTGACCTTGACCTTGAGGTAAGGGTTGGGTGTTGGGTCATGGATTTGCTACAGCATGATAGAGGGTCATCTGAGGAATGCATGTATGAAATAACAAGGTGTTGCATGAAAGGAAACAGAAGTTATAAGACATTTACCCCAACGTTAAGTTTGTGAATGTGCTAAGTTTGTGACCTTGACCCTGGGGTAAGGGTTGGGTGGTGGGTCATGGATTTGCTACAGCATGATAGAGGGTCATCTGAGGAATGCATGCTGACACAGCACTGGGTTAATCAAAAGTAAATGTAAAACTTAACACAATTCATACCAACAATGCGCAAAATGTGTATATCTCTCGAAGTGACAGTCGTGCTCAATGCCGACTGAGATTGCGAAAATTGGAAATAATATCACTGAAGATTCTTAGCCTTGTTATTTTTTCTTAAAATGATCGTAAATGTACTAATACAGTTTCTATAATCATTTGCTTTTGCCAGTATACCAGTGGATCATAGTTTTATTCATGTACATGTACATACAATCAAATACAATCAAATACAATCGATGTTCCCGATATTTAGCCTGTACCCATTTACAGCTGGGTGGACTAAAGCAGTGTGGATAAAGTGTCTTGCTCAAGGACACAACGCACGCCTCCAGTGAGGCTCGAACCCACGACCGTAAGATCAGCAGTCCGACGCCTCAGACCGCTCGACCACGCGCTCCACTATGCCTAGGCTATTCATGTACTATATATGAAAAGGAAATATCTAAATGGTATCACTGGTTCAAATAAGAGAAGTGCGACAATGACACCATTTAATTATAATAGAGAAGTTGTAACACCGAACATCATGGTAAAGCTATCAATTGGTAAATTTAGTTTCATATACTAACGTCGCCCGTCATAGGTAGTGCCTATTTTATATTAGGTTGGATGGATATATGGTGATCTCGAACATGTGATACGCTGTAATTTCAAATATTTGATACCGCCTTGGACTTGTATTTTAATATTATGGTTTTATATCAAGCTTCTATAGCCTTGAACAATGTGAATTTGTGCAAGTCACTAACACTTGCAACGATGCATTTTATTTTTAACTTAATCTATTGCTTACTTTTATCAATGCTTTTTATTTTGTTGTCCCTTTAGACTTTTGGCACACATGTGAGGAAACAAAATTTCGTAAATAAATATACATGTGTAAGCTACATAAAACAAAATGCTGTAGAAACAAATGTGGGACCAGTGGTTGCGAGTGTCTGGAATGTAATACAAAGTGTCGAAAGGATACAGATGATGCATCGGCCGACTGCATGGAAAGAATCCCACCCACCGCTACAAGCCCATAATAATACCAGGAAATAAAATATAGACAGAAACACAGTGCCAATGTATATATGTACAGTAGTTTTGATTTATGTGCGCATTTTATTACAAACTTGAAATACTATTTTACTGTGATTTTAAAACATGCCTTACGTATTTTATACGGTGCCACGATAAGCCAGCGTGGGAACGTCAACAACAACAATAAATGAGTGACGTGCATTTTCTATGCCCGTTGCGTCAAAATCTGAAATATTTTTTATAAAAATCAAAGTTTTTTGGATAAAAGATTTTTAACCACCCTATCCTCAAGTGCCCTAAGCGTTTTTGTATTATTTATGTACATACATGTATATTATACAAAACAGACAGGGGTAGGTGGTGTCACAATGTCTGGAATGTGTGTCTTAGTGCATTTTCTATGCCCGTTGCGTCAAATTCTGAAATATTTTTTATAAAAATCAAAGTTTTTTTAATTTTTAACCACCCTATCCTCAAGTGCCCCAAGCGTTTTTGTATTATTTATGTACATACATGTATATTAGACAAAACAGACAGGGGTAGGTGGTGTCACAATGTCTGGAATGTGTGCCTTAGTGCATTTTCTATGCCCGTTGCATCAAATTCTGAAATATTTTTTATAAAAATCAATTTTTTTTGCATTTTTAACCACCCTATCCTCAAGGGCCCCAAGCGTTTTTGTATTATTTATGTACATACATGTATATTAGACAAAACAGACAGGGGTAGGTGGTGTCACAATGTCTGTAATGTGTGCCTTAGTGCATTTTCTATGCCCGTTGCGTCAAATTATGAAATATTTTTCAGAAAAAAAAGAAGAAGTTTTTGGTATTTTTCACCACCTTACGTTCAATTCGCACCAGTCGTACATGTCTACATCTGCGTCATTATGATACATGTGAATGTTCCCAAACTAATAAACGACCAATGTGTGCCCTACTCAGAATGGGACTACACTGATCGCAAACGAAATAAGCCCATTGTTGTCATGTGCAGTATTGTACAGAGTCAAGCGGGTCTAACAGTTATCAATACTACTTCAGTGAAATAATGTAGTATACTGTAGTCACTGATCAGACTGCGCGGGTGAGGATCTACACTGTTCGAAAACTTGATTTGTTAACTGGTGCTCGAAATATAACGCATCAAGTTCTACATACCGCACGTCTTCCTTGCGACGATAGGTATGTATCTACATATATACAGTGATTTAAGAATCAGATTATAATTGTAGAAAAATCAACACTATGACCAGTGTAGAACTCGATCAGCCTGAGCACCCACACAGTACTATCATGATCTACACTGTTCGTTAGTCAGTCAATGGAACACTCATCATGCTTCTAATAAGGAATATATAGTGTTATCTGGCTACAGGAGTGTGTTAATTGATCAGGAGCTACACTGATCATAAGTCACATAAGGCTCATTTCTCCATTATCAGCCACATATATCCAATTATATACGTACTAGTACATACATGTCGACAGCAATGACAGCGCATTAATGTGACTAGCTCAGAGAAAAGTTGAATATGGGGAGCATATGAAGCAGGTGAATATGCAATGCAACATCAATGTGTGTTAGTCCATGACCAGGGGCTGTTATAAGCTGCTTCCGTCCGTGACAAGTGCGGATTATCAATGAATGGTGAACATCGTATGCCCTGATCTGACTGTGCGGGTGCGCCTGCTGATCTGGATCTACAGTTTGTCATGCCGAAACAAACAATTATTTTTCTTTCTTCGTTTTAACGCGTTCCCCACCCCCACCCCACCCCCATTCCATCTCATATTATAGGTTTGGGAAATAAAGCAATTATAATATGAATCTAGTAGAAGAATATAATGTACACAGAGATATACAGGTTCAAGCAAAGACCATGACCGACGGAACCAGTCGTGTTTTGTTTTTATAATCAGTGTGGTGATCGAAACAGATTGTTTATTGGCTTGTCAATATATAATGTTAACAACAACTTTAACAGTGAACCCTTTCAGCCGTAAATAACATTTTCGGTCAAGTCCATTCATCACAAAATACTTTTCAAATAATCGATTTATAAAATGTTTTTTGTTTTTTTTTAACAAATATGAAAATTACTATTAAAAGTGCAGATCCTGATGATACAGTTCATCATGAGCCGGCTTGTCTTAGTCTACACTGTTTAAAAACACCTAAATGGCTGTAGTGTTGAAAGGGTTAACACATGGTTTAAGCATGTAGATGCGCAGTAGGATTGAACTTCACTTTTTGAAGAATGGGGCTGGTTCAGTCGGATCATGGGTAATATGAAGGATAACATAAAAAAAAAAAAATTATAATCAATTACATGCATTACATATGCTAAATCAAACTTTGGCTCTTGCAGTGCTGGAAGAGTGACATTGTCATCTGCGGGTATATTAGTAGTTATAACGTTTTATTTTAATAACATGGGCAAGTTTTTATCGAAAATTCAGGTCTCTCATTAGTGACGATTCTAATGTACCACTCAACCATGAAGTCTTTAAAAAATACTAGAACAGTGATTTCTACCCAGTACTGCAAGAGTAAAAGAGGGTGAATATCTGTAATTGTATATTTTGTAGTTGTACCTGATTATTGCATGTATATTATGTACGGTTTGTGGGGGATGGCCCCGACCCACCACAAACCTATTACCTGATTACGGGGAAAATAAATATTTTCAAAAATTTTTTTTTTATAGGAACTGTTTGTGAATCATGTTATCATATCAGAACAGAATAGGACATATCGTTTAAGAAAAATAAGCATGAACTATAAATGTTACACGCAGTGTCGTCTATACATTATTGTACGTAAGTAATGTGTGAGTGGAGTATTTGGTAATAAGGGTCAATTGATATGGACAACAAGGATGGACACACGTCTTGAAAACAAGGTACTCCGCGTGTAAGTTCACCTGATATGTGATGTACGATGCTACAATGTTGATCAGAGACTATGCTGGTTTACAGATTGGCAATGATCGGATCATTCTGGCTAGTTATATATGTACATGCTGATCAGGGACTACACTGGTCTCTATATTGGTGAGTCTGGCCAGTTGTATTTATGCTGATCAGGGTCTACGCTGATCTACAGATAATATACCCAGCCTGATCACACTATCAACAATCTCAGATTGGTGATACCGTAATCAGCCTGTGTATATATATATACTGATCAGGTGCTACACTATAGTCTTCAGATTGGTGATAGTCTGATCAGTCGGGCTAGTTATTGACCTACTTGCTGACCAGGGACTACAGCCGTATCCATATTGGTGAGTCTGATCAGTTGAGGTACATAACCACGCTAATCAGGGACCACAATGGCCTATATTAGTGTTTATCGTACATACACATATACAGGTTAATCATGTAAAGCCTTAGTGGTAGAAGCTGATGTCGTAAAATCGTTTTGGTAGAATGCTAGTGGTAGAAGCTTGGTGGTAGAACGCTTGATGTTAGCCAACTTTCGATGCTTTTACCTTTGAATCTTAGGGTCATATTTTAAGCATAATGTTGTTGTGCTCACTCCGACTGAACAAGTTTCTGTGAAAAGTTCAGAATACATTTTCTTATACCAGATAGTAAGCAAATATTGATCATGTTATGTTGAGTTTAAATATATCGTCAGAGGCCCTAATTCCGTGCTAGTTCTAATACCGGTAGATACTGCACAAAAATATACCAACTGGCATGAGGTGCCCATTTTGCTACAGTGTAACGGTGTAACATTGTAACGAAGGATATTTTCCCCAGTAACTGATATATACTATTGATATTTTCTGTTTTATTGCTTATTTAAAAAAAAATGGACATGTTTTCTAGGGGACCGTAACAATGCTAAAGTGGGGTGGAACGATTTACCCAAATCTTACCCAAATCTACCCAAATCTTCATATAATTACTATATGTGTTAATAATTAAAGCTATACACATCATAATAACGATGTTTGGACTGTACTTACATAATATATGTCATTAATTTGCACATACCAGGGCCCATTTTAATGTTGTTATGCAAAATGGAAATATGTATATACGAAATAAAGGGAGAGTACCGCGATTAACTTATAATAGGAAGCCAAGGAAGATAATCCACTTTATAATGGCTAAAGATGCTAAATGGGAATTATGATTTTTAATTGAAATACAAATAAAAAAACTGTAGAACCTCTCTAATGTTGACATCCAAGGAGACGGT
This sequence comes from Conchocele bisecta, assembly GCA_029237695.1. NCBI lineage: Eukaryota > Metazoa > Mollusca > Bivalvia > Lucinida > Thyasiridae > Conchocele > Conchocele bisecta. The sequence continues at coordinate 40,162,949 of CM055265.1, read as the reverse complement.
GTGAGGGTGTCGACCGTATACTAGGCGTTTTCCCCGCCATGATGTGTAGCCATCTTGTAAATAAACACTTGTTGAGGCTATACCTCAAGGGAAATTTGCAATCACAGTCTGATCAGGGTCTACACTGTTGTCCATCTTGTACATAATCACTGTATACCATATACAAGGAAGCCGCGTGTCGCCCGCCAGGACATGTAGCCATAGTATAACACTCACTTGTTGAGGTTACCTTCTAGTGGAAATTTACAATCACAGTTTGATCAGGGTCTACAAGGTTCCCCATTGTGTGCATAACCACTTGTTGAGGCTATATATACCTGTAGGGGAAATATGCAGTCACAATCTAATCAGGATCTACACAGTTTCCCATATTGTACATAATGAGCTACCCCACTAAAATACACTGTGGTCAGGTCAATACAATATAATATTGGGCTTTGTCTACATACAGAGGTGTGAAAAACATTCAAGCTGTTTGACAAGATATACAAACCATACACAAATTTAAACATATATATATTGCGTGCATATTAAGGTTCATTTTCATCAATGTTCTTAATACAATATTGTTTATTATTGTTATTGTAGATGAATATTAAGAACATTTATATTGCTCTTTTTCTACATATATATATGTAGAAAAAAAAGCAATATACATGTATGTGGCGGTGACTCTATAAATGGGGCTTATCGAAATTGTGACCAGTGTAGGTTCTGATTGAATAACACCCTCCTGTAGCCCGGTAACAACATATATTGATTGTTCGATGCATGACTGTGGTTTCATGTATGGAATGACGAATGTTGCAGACGCTGATCAGACTATGCGGATGCACATGCTGATCTGGATCTACACTGGTCGCAAAACCCATGAACCCCATTTCTCCAGTCACATCCACATATACTGCGAGTATTTCTCATCGTAAGCACACTGTAACGGTGTAACGACTGTATCGAAAGGCTAAACAATTGGACATGTTTTCTAGGGGACCGTAACAATGCTAAAATGTGTAACATATGGGGAAATACTGTAACAAAGTGTAACAAAGTGTAACAGAGTTGTATTTTAAAATATCATGCACATCTTCATCGTTACACTGTAACGGTGTAACGACTGTATCGAAAGGCTAAACAAATATCCTGCACATCTTCATCGTTACACTGTAACGGTGTAACGACTGTATCGAAAGGCTAACACATTGGACATGTTTTCTAGGGGACCGTAACAATGCTAAAATGTGTAACATATGGGGAAATACTGTAACAAAGTGTAACAGAGTTGTATTTTAAAATATCATGCACATCTTCATCGTTACACTGTAACGGTGTAACGACTGTATCGAAAGGCTAAACAAATATCCTGCACATCTTCATCGTTACACTGTAACGGTGTAACGACTGTATCGAAAGGCTAAAACATTGGACATGTTTTCTAGGGGACCGTAACAATGCTAAAATGTGTAACATATGGGGAAATACTGTAACAAAGTGTAACAGAGTTGCATTTTAAAATATCCTGCACATCTTCATCGTTACACTGTAACGGTGTAACGACTGTAACAAAAGGCCAAACCTATTGGACATGTTCTCTAGTGGACCGTAACAATGCTAAAATGTGTAACGTATGGGGAAATACTGTAACAAAGCGTAACAAGGTGTAACAGAGTTGTATTTTAAAATATCCTGCACATCTTCATCGTTACACTGTAATGGTGTAACGACAGTAACGAAAGGCCAAACAAATTGGACATGTTTTTCTAGTGGACCGTAACAATGCTAAAATGTGTAACGTATGGGGAAATACTGTAACAAATTGTAACAAGGTGTAACCGAGTTGTATTTTAAAATATCCTGCACGTCTTCTTTGTTACACTACATAACGATGTAACGACTGTAACTCCTTTTTAGCTCGCGTGTACGAAGAGCATAAGAGCTTATGACATACCCCAGGCGTCGTCGACGTCAGCGTCGTCCACAAACTTAACGTTGGGTAAATGTCTTATAACTTCTGTTTCCTTTCATGAAACACCTTGTTATTTCATACATGCATTCCTCAGATGACCCTCTATAATGCTGTAGCAAAGCCACGACCCACCACCTAACCCTTACCCCAAGGTCAAGGTCACAAACTTAGCACATTCATAAGCTTAACATGGGGTAAATTTCTTATAACATCTGTTTCCTTTCATGCAACGTCTTGCTATTTCATACATGCATTCCTTAGATGACCATTATCATGCTGTAGCAAATTCATGACCCACCACCCAACCCCTACCCCAAGGTCAAGGTCACAAACTTAGCACATTCATAAACTTAACGTTGGGTTAAATGTATTATAACATCTGTTTCCTTTCATGGAACGCCTTGATATTTCATACATGCATTCCTCAGATGACCCTCTATCATGCTGTAGCAAAGCCATGACCCACCACCCAACCATTACCCCAAGGTCAAGGTCACAAACTTAGCACATTCATAAACTTAACGTTGGGTTAAATGTATTATAACATCTGTTTCCTTTCATGGAACGCCTTGATATTTCATACATGCATTCCTCAGATGACCCTCTATCATGCTTTAGCAAAGCCATGACCCACCACCCAACCATTACCCCAAGGTCAAGGTCACAAACTTAGCACATTCATAAGCTTAACATGGGGTAAATTTCTTATAACATCTGTTTCCTTTCATGCAACGTCTTGCTATTTCATACATGCATTCCTCAGATGACCATTATCATGCTGTAGCAAATTCATGACCCACCACCCAACCCCTACCCCAAGGTCAAGGTCACAAACTTAGCACATTCATAAACTTAACGTTGGGTTAAATGTATTATAACACCTGTTTCCTTTCATGGAACGCCTTGATATTTCATATATGCATTCCTCAGATGACCCTCTATCATGCTGTAGCAAATCCATGACCCACCACCCAACCCTTACCCCAATGTCAAGGTCACAAACTTAGCACATTCATAAACTTAACGTTGGGTTAAATGTATTATAACATCTGTTTCCTTTCATGGAACGCCTTGATATTTCATACATGCATTCCTCAGATGACCCTCTATCATGCTGTAGCAAAGCCATGACCCACCACCCAACCCTTACCCCAAGGTCAAGGTCACAAACTTAGCACATTCATAAGCTTAACATGGGGTAAATTTCTTATAACATCTGTTTCCTTTCATGCAACGTCTTGCTATTTCATACATGCATTCCTCAGATGACCATTATCATGCTGTAGCAAATTCATGACCCACCACCCAACCACTACCCCAAGGTCAAGGTCACAAACTTAGCACATTCATAAACTTAACGTTGGGTTAAATGTATTATAACATCTGTTTCCTTTCATGGAACGCCTTGATATTTCATAAATGCATTCCTCAGATGACTCTCTATCATGTTGTAGCAAATCCACAACCCACCACCCAACCCTTGCTCCAAGGTCACAAACTTAGCATGTTCATAAACTTAAAGTTGGGATAAATGTTGTGTAACTTCTCTTTCTTTGCAGGGAACGCTTTGATATTTCATACATGCATTCATCTGATGATCCTTTATTGTGCTACAGAAAATCCATGACCCCCCCCCCACCCCCCTCACCCCTTTCCCCAAGATCAACATCATAAACTCAACGTTGGAGTAAATGTCTTTTTATAACTTATGTTTCTTTACAGGGAACTCCTGGATATTTCATACATGCATTCATATCTGATGATACTCTATCGTGCTATAGCAAATCCATGACCCAACCCCCCCCCCCCCCTCACCCCTTTCCCTAAGGTCGAGGTCACAAACATAGCACATTCATAAACTTAACGTTGGAGTAAATGTCTTTTTATAACTTCTGTTTCTTTACAGGGAACGCCGTGATATTTCATACATGCATTCATCTAATGCGACTCTATCGTACTATAGCAAATCCATGACCCACCTCCCACCCCTTTCCCCAAGGTCAAGGTCACAAACTTAGCACATTCATAAACTTAAAAATAACGTTGGGGTAAATGTCTTATAACATCTGTTTCCTTTCATGGAACGCCTTGATATTTCATACATGCATTCATCTGATGATACTCTATTGTGCTATAACAAATCCATGACCCACCCCTTACCCCAAGGTCAAGGTCACAAACTTAGCACATTCATAAACTTAACGTTGAGGTAAATGTATTATAACATCTGTTTCCTTTCATGGAACGCCTTGATATTTCATACATGCATTCCTCAGATGACCCTCTATCATTATGTAGCAAATCCACAACCCACCACCCAACCCTTGCTCCAAGGTCAAGGTCACAAACTTAGCATGTTCATAAACTTAACGTTGTGGTAAATGTTGTGTAACTTCTGTTTCTTTACAGGGAACGCTTTGATATTTCATACATGCATTCATCTGATGATCCTCTATTGTGCTACAGCAAATCCATGACCCCCCCTCCCCACACCCCTTTCCCCAAGGTCACAAACTTAGCACATTCATACATGCATTCCTCATGTGAATAGCTATCATACTGTAGAAAATCACCAACTTAGTGCGTTCATAAACTTAAGGTTGGGTTAAATTTTGTTTTACTTCTGTTTTCAGGGAGCGCATTGATATTTCATACATGCATTCATCTTAATATGCTATATTATGCTATAGCAAACCCACAACCCACCTTGCACCTCTGACCCCAATGTCAATATTCACCGCATGCCCCTTAACCCAAGGTCAATTATATATAATATTCATGTTTTTTATGCAACTGTGCCAAGTTTGAGTGAAGGCTGCCAACAGGCGAGCTTCGTTCTCTTCTGACAACTCTTGTTGGACATGTTTTTAGGGTACCCTAACAATGCTAAAGTGTGTAACGTATGGGAGAAATAGTGTAACAAGGTGTAACAGAGTTCAGTTGTATTTTAAATTATCCTGCAAATCTGTAATGGTGTAACGAAAGGCCAACACAATTGGGACACATTTTCTAGGGGACCGAAACGATGCTAAGGTGTGCAACGTATGGGGAAATACTGTAACAAAGTGTGACAAGATGTAACAGAATTGTATTTTAAATAGCAAGTTACTACAGCATTTCTCCATAATTTACAAACTCCATTTCTTGGCCTTTCAAGTTTCATCTATTATGTATTTATATATTCTGCATATAATATCATTGCTACAATGGAATATATATATTTACTATATTCATCGCTTTATCATCCGGGTTATTTAATCGAAACCGAAGTTATCCGAAAGTTTTTACACTACACTTAGTCGATGGGCCATCTACTACGGTCTGTTTGAAACTATTTTTTTTTCTGCCGAGGAACTTTTGGCTATTAAACTCATTAAATCTAAAATCAACATTTAAATGTAAGTACTTTTTCATCAATAACTGAAAAGTCACCCTCCCCATCTTTTCTATGGGAATTTAACATGGGGCAAATATGGGGTAGGAATGACAGGGACGGTAAAAAAACGAAACATTTTGGAAATTGACCCCCACCCCCACCAAGATAAATTC
>CM055265.1:40136308-40156937 GCA_029237695.1 Conchocele bisecta | reverse complement strand
CCGGTCGTGAACAGCCCCAGTCTGCTGGTACCGGGCTGCAAGACGATCAATCGTCTTCCGACAGCAACCAAACCGAGGCGCGACCGCCCTGGAGGCCATCCCACCCGCAAGCATCCCAATTGCCTGATTTCGCTCGTTTTCGGAAAGCCGTGGCATATCGAAAACAGTGAAAAATTAAAAAAGTTTTTTAATTTTCCGAATAGCCCCTATCGCATGAATGGTACGACATGAACTGAATCACCTTATCGATGACAAGTATAGCGTGCACGTGCAAAAAGTGGAAATCAACGTTCCGGTCACTGGCCGCTATGTAAAACCGTGTGTATCGGCTAAGACTCTACACGATTCGTATTCTGAACATCGCCACGGTTTAAAATACATGTACTTTGAACATGTGGTACATACATAGACAGAGCTACACCGGCTATAAAACAGGGACGTTTCTAGTTTTATATAAATTTAGAAAAAATGGTGAAAATTGACATTTGACAGTGACTGGTGTGCATCCTCACATTCTGATCAGCTTCTGCACTGCTCGTCATTCCATCAATGAACACCTGTCATGCCTCACGCTCACAAATGTAACAATATCGGTTTTCTCATACATACGACAGGGTTTCTGTGGGGCCATACATCACAGTCAGGAAAATACACACTTCTTAATTAGAACAGAAGGGTCTGCCACAGATTGATTTGACTTGAGAATGGACATTTAATCTGTATGATGAACTTGTAAACACATGTAAACACATTATAGTCTATCATATAGACATTGCCACTATCATAATGCAAGGCTCATACCCAGGCTCAAACACACTGTAGTCTGATGAATGTATACACTGTTGTCTAGTTTTTAGGACAAACAAATAATCACCGTGATCATGATGAGGATATACACTGTTTGATACTTTGTTACAGTACACAAACCTGATTATCATCTAGCATCTGTCTTTATTACACTTGTTACACCGTTACACTGTAACATTAGAAAATAACTTCTGCTGTTACTGTAACATGGGGGGAAATACCTTTGTTACACTGTTACACCGTAACAAAATGGACACCTCCGGCCAGTTGGTGTCTTTTTGTGCAGTATATGAATACCGGGGTGGCACGATTTACCAAAATCTACCCAAATCTTCATGTAATTACTATATGTGTTAATAAATAAAGCTATAATCATCATAATAACGATGTTTGAACTGTACTTACATAATATATGTCATTAATTTGCTTTGTGGAGTGCGTGGTCGAGCGGTCTGAGGCGTCGGACTGCTGATCTTACGGTCGTGGGTTCGAGCCTCACCGGAGGCGTGCGTTGTGTCCTTAAGCAAGACACTTTATCAACACTGATTCAGTCAACCCAGCTGTAAATGGGTACCGGCTAAATACCGGGACCATTGATTGTATTTGATTGTATGTACATGTACTTATGAATAAAGATATGATCCACTGGTGATAAGCCTCAGTATTGAGGGTATACCAGTATACTGGCAAAGCTTCAGGCAACAAGTCGGCAGCTGAGAACTATCGCCCTATCTCGCTGACTTGTATTCTTTGTAAGGTGATATGTCACTTCACATTGTCACTTCAAACCTGGTCAGACACCTAAGCCAGAACAACATTTTGTATGACTTACAACACGGTTTCCGGGAAAGTCGTTCATGCGAAACACAACTTGCAATGCTAGTCGACGACCTAGCCAGAACTGCCAGCACAGGTAAGCAAACCAGCTTAATACTCTTGGATTTTAGTAAGGCCTTTGATAAGGTAAGTCATAACAGGCTTGCTCATAAACTACATCAGCATGGAGTAAGAAAGCACACACTTAACTGGATCAAAGCCTTCCTGAATCACAGGACACAGAGAGTTGTCATCGATGGTGGTGAGTCGGAGTCAATTTCAGTAACCTCTGGCGTCCCGCAGGGCTCAGTTATTGGCCCAATTCTCTTCCTGGTGTACATCAATGACCTCCCAGAAAATATTATTCTCAACTCCGTCTTTTTGCTGATGACACAGCCCTGTACTTGTCAATCAACAATTCACAGGATGGCACAACCTTGCAGAACTTGATATACTACAACTCTGGGAAAATGATTGGGATATGCACTTCAACCCATCCAAATGTCAGGTACTACACATTACAAGGTCTCGTTCACCCATCAAATCACTTTATAGACTTCACGGACAAATCCTCCAATCTGTTCCATCAGCAAAATATCTCGGTGTGACCAAATATATATATCCACCAATTTGTCATGGAACAGCCACATTGAAAATATTACCAATACGGCAAACAAAACTCTAGGATTTATCCACAACATCCTCTCCACAAAGAGTAAAATTAAAGAACACACTCCTATAAAGCACTTGTCCACCCCCAAGTTGAGTACGCTTCCTCAATTTGGGACCCACATACAAAAGTCAATATCCACAAAATTGAACGCTGGACACTAAATGACTACTCCACATACTCCATGCTAGACACGTTATGATGGCGCACCCTTGAACAGCGCAGATCAGACGCCCGACTGTGCCTTTCATGCAACAAGACAGGGTTTCTCGATATTGGCATTCAATGACCTTCAAACAAATTCATACCTCCAACGATTTCTATAAATTCTCCTTCTTTCCCTTGGCGGTTAATTGTGCAATGGAACCGTACACATGCTGTGCAATGTTTTTAACCTGTGTTTAGCTCGCCTGCACGAATAGCTTATGGCATACCCCCGGCGTCCACACATTTATGTTGGGGTAAATGTCTTATAACTTCTGTTTCTTTTCATGGAACACCTTGTTATTTCATGCGTTCCTCAGATGACCCTCTATCATGCTATAGCAAATCCATGACCCACCATCCACCCCTTACCACAAGGTCATGTTCACAAACTTAGCACATTCATAAACTTAACGTTGGGGTAAATGTTGTGTAACTTCTGTTTATTTACAGGGAACACCTTCATAGTTCATACATGCATTCATCTGATGATACTCCAGCGTGCTATAGCAAATTCATGACCCACCCCTTTTCCTAAGGTCAAGGTCACAAACTTAGCACATTCATTAACTTAACGTTGGGATAAATGTCTTATAACATCTGTTTCCTTTCACGGAACGCCTTGATATTTCATACATGCATTCATCTGATGATACTCTATCGTGTTATAACAAATCCATGACCCATCACCCACCCCTTACCCCAAGGTCAAGGTCACAAACTTAGCACATTCATAAACTTAACGTTAGAGTAAATGTCTTATAACAACTGTTTCATTTCATGGAACGCCTTGATATTCCATACATGCATTCCTCAGATGACCCTCTATCATGCTGTAGCAAATCCACGACCCACCACCCAAACCTGACCCCAAGGTCAAGGTCACAAACTTAGCATGTTCATAAATTTAACGTTGGGGGTAAATACTGTGTAGCTTCTGTTTATTTACATGGAACGCCTTCATATTTCATACATGCATTCATCTGATGATACTCTATCGTGCTATGACAAATTGATGCTTGCGTGCTGATGACATTACAACTTACATTCATGTTATTTCATTCGTCATTTGTATTTATTACATTTGAAATCTGCTTGTTGTAATTGTATTTGTCTTTCTTACATGTCCATTCTGCTAATTGCTTTGTTAGTTTAAACAATATTTATTTCAAATAATATACATGCATATATATGCATCAAAATAATTATAAAGTAACGGTGAATAAGGATTAGAAAACAAGCTCACAGAGCTTATGTGAATTCTTCTCCTTATTGCTTTGTTCATTCGTCTTATTTACATTACAATTATTGATACGTCCTTATTCGTGTCCCTGTTTTTTTGCACTAAGCATTTGCAATAGAAAGTAAGAACAAAGCACTTAGCACTTTGAATAAGGCCGAAAGCAGTAAGGACAAAGCCGCAGGAAGTAAGCATCAAGCTACAGTCCGAAAGCGGAAAGCCACAAGCAGAAAGCATCAAGCTACAAGCAGAATGATGCAAGCAATATATGGGTTAGTAGTGCGTCATTATGACGTCTGATGGCACTGCTGTCCGCTCAAGTAATTCTCCCTGTAATAAATTATAGTCCGACATCTGATTGGCTGTTCAAGTCACACCTCCAATGCCGGTGTTGATGTAAGATTTCACCCACAAATTATCACAGTATAGGTTAGAAGACACCAACTAGTTTTACTATATACTTTCTTTAACCGAATCCCATCCAATAAGGCCAGTCTCTCCTACTTTCACTATTCGTATGTATGTTGTGGGACCTACTTGTACATGACCTGCAGCCGGTCTGTACTGGTTCTGCATAAGTTAAACAATAGGTTCACTTACTACTAAGAAAGAAAAATCCAACATCGTTATGTCAAGTCACACCTCCAATGCCGGTGTTGATGTAACATTTCACCCACAAATTATCACAGAATAGGCTAGAAGACACCAACTAGTTTTACTATATACTTTAACCGAATCCCATCCAATAAGGCCAGTCTCTCCTACTTTCACTATTCGTATGGATGTTGTGGGACCTACTTGTACATGACCTGCAGCCGGTCTGTACTGGTTCTACATAAGTTAAACAATAGGTTCACTTACTACTAAGAAATAAAAATCCAACATCGTTATGTCCCCCAATATTGTTTACATTTTGTATTGGCCACGGAAACTCTGTTACATCACATGACACCCACCCCCACAGGTACCTCAAGTGAAACTGCGTAGTAATAGATCAAGATTTGCAAGCAAACTGTCTCAGTGACCTCAAAACACCCGCACGATTTTGTTCATACTGGACTACTATTACCCCCTTCACGATTTCGCACCATTTATTATTCTCTAATATATATTAACTAAATTACATCATCATTGTCGCGCCCGCTTGCGGAAAGTGCGATATCGTCGGCATTTTGGCATACGTCCGTCCGTCCGTCCGTCCGTCCGTCCGTACGTCCATGTGTCCGGTTAAAGTTGTTTGGTTAAAGTTTTTCCATCTACTATATCTATTTTGTTAGTGTCCATACCTCGCCCCAAGGCGCGACATGCAGGCCACAGCCATCTAGTCTACAAAAATTGGGTATAATTATGTTATCCAAGTGTCTATGCTTGGAAAAAAACTTGCCTTCGTGGCTTTGCCTCGTTTCTTGTTCTTATGGATGTTGTGGGACCTATTTTCCAATAACCTGCACTTATTCTGCTCTGGATCTTGATTAATTAAAATATAGATTTAATTATTGTTGAAGCTGGGGTCCCATCTAGTAGGTACAAATTTTTCTTTATGGCAATTAAATAAATGTATAATTGCAACTAGTCCACCACTTTTAATCAAAGTACTGAAAGTATTGAACATAGGGTACTACAAGATTAAACTAGATTGATTGATTGATTGTTGGTGTTGCAATTTCATTAACCTTTAAAGGTACATGCCCACTCAGTAGGTAAAAAATGTTCTTTACATCAGAGATATCATCTGAGACATTTCCTGGCAAAATAAACATTATCCCACGTACTGATTGGCATTATAATACATTTTATATCTGACGTAAATGTACACACTGATATCAGGGGCGATAACCGTGTTTGCTTAAAATGTTAACGGACATTACTATTTAATCTCTGTATTTAATTTTATGATGTGCAATGATCATACTTTAAAATCTGTCGAAAATATTATGGTTTCAGGCGACGCATTTCTTTAGTATAAATGATTAACAAATATCATGCCTCATTTGCATATGAAAATAGCCTGATACCACCGCGCGTCACTATCAGTAAATTAAATATTACTAAATGATTATATCTGTATAGCGGGCAGCTATACAGTTATACACTTATTTAATTCCTATAAATGACATTTTGGGCTTACTGAGTGGACCTTTAAAGCGCTGGAAACGACAATTGTCGTCTGCTGTTTTAAATATTTTTATATGTTCTCCTCAAAAACACACTGAGACGATTCTAATGCGCTACCAAAACAGGTTTATAAAGAGATTAAAATATACAAAATGAGCAGACGGCAATTTTCTTTTTCAGCGTTTTAATGGTTAAGGGGTAAACTATTGATATGGCACAAGTACAGTATGCACTGCTACATTATGTACCAAAACATTCAACAACATTACAGATTATGCATAGCAATATCAGAAACATACGGTAACACATATACAAGACATCATCAATTCAAGTATAAATACAGATGCCAGATATCTATGATCATTATAGATATATTGAAAACTGATTGAAGAGCAATAGTTACAAGAATTCCGCCACGGAAGCGGTGTCACATCGCCATGTTTACTTCTGTTTTGTGAATGAAATAGTTGGCCCCGGATCGAGTATATTAAAACATACAAATGACGTCATTGGGGAAACCGCTCACAAAATGTTCAATGTATGGAAGCGCAAACTTGTTAGAATGTGTTTTTTGTCGTATTTTCAGTACTTGCATTACTATGGTTATTAATCTACGCTGGATGTGTTATACTGTCATTAATTTTTTCCCTGACTGTAATGTATCACTTTAAATACGGACTTATTAACCCCTTCCCTGAACGTAGAACTGACACTCATGTTGGCGTGTATTGGCCACCATAGACAAATGTAAATCAGCCGAATTCGGGAATGTCACTAAAATCCGCTGTAAATCAATCGATAGAATGAGGATTAACATCAGTTAGACCCACACGTGCGAGTTTTGTTGCGACACAATTGCGATCATTAAAATCTGGGTCAACAGGTAGCTGTAACCCCTTGATATCGTTTGTGTGTTGAACGCGTCGCGTGTTTACACGTGTTTATCTGGTGTGGACCCACACGTGCGAGTTTTGTTTCGCACAGGTGTCGGGTGAGTTTAAAAATAGACTGTCGGAAGGTCAAACTTGATATCGTTTGTGTGTTAAACGCGTCGCGTGTTTCGCAGAGTATTCGGAGGGAGTTAACTCTGCCGACAAATATAGCCTGTTACTAAATTTAGCGATGACCGCACGATTTGTGCCGCAAATGGGGGCAAAACACGCGCAACAAAATAATCTGATGTATTTTTGTACGTATAATATCGGTTGTTGATATTGTGCAGTGCACGTAGTTTTTCATAATATTATTTTCAATTAGTGGTTGCGTATGACAGTTAAACGTTGAGTAACACAATGCTTTTCTTGTTATGGTTACTCCCAAGATATCACTACGGACCATCGCATCGAGGGGTGTCTGGGGCGTGGCTAACTGTCGGAGGCGATCCCAATACATAGGTTTACCCTATGTGAAAATTACGAGTGCCAGCTACACAAATATAATTATTTAGTAATATTTAATGTAGTCATAGAAACTGGCGGTGGTATCAAGCTAGTTCCATATGCAAATGATGCAATATTTATACCCCCCGCAACGAGCTGTTGGGGGGGTATACTGGAGTCAGGTTGTCCGTCCGTCCTCCGTCCGTCCGTCCGTCCGTCCGTCCGTGCGTGCGTGCGTGCGTGCGTGCGTCCGTCTGTCCGTAAACTTAACATCAGAGAAATATTGTTATAACTATTATTTCCTTCATCTAAAATGCTCAATATTTCACACATGCATTCCTGTAAGGCTCTACTACCATGCTGTGCCAAATCCACGACCGTCCAACCCGCGCTGCTCCCACGGTCAAGGTCAAATACTTAGTCTCTTTACAAAACTTAACATCAGAGAAATATTGTTATAACTTCTATTTCCTTCATCTAAAATGCTCAATATTTCACACATGCATTCCTGTAAGGCTCTACTACCTTGCTGTGCCAAATCCACGTCCGTCCAACCCCTGCTGCTCCCAAGGTCAAGGTCAAATACTTAGTCTCTTTACAAAATTTAACATCAGAGAAATATTGTTATAACTTATATTTCCTTCATCTAAAATGCTTAATATTTCACACATGCATTCCTGTAAGGCTCTACTACCATGCTGTACCAAATCCACGACCGTCCAACCCGCTGCTCCCAAGGTAAATGTCAAATACTTAGTCTCTTTACAAAACTTATCATCAGAGAAATATTGTTATAGCTTCTATTTCCTTCATCTAAAATGCTTAATATTTCACACATGCATTCCTGTAAGGCTCTACTACCATGATGTGCCAAATCCACGACCGTCCAACCTCCGCTGATCCCAAGGTCAATGTCAAATACTTAGTCTCTATACAAAACTTAACATCAGAGAAATAAGTTATAACTTCTATTTCCTTCATTGAAAATTCTTAATATTTCACTTGTGCTTTCCTCTAAGGTTGTGCTATCATGCTGTGACAAATCTACGACCGTCCAACCCCCGCTGATCCCAAAGTCAAGGTCACATACTTAGTCTCTTTACAAAACTTAACATCAGAGAAATATGTGATAACTTCTATTTCTTTCATCGAAAATTCTTAATATTTCATGCATGCATTCCTCTAAGGCTCTACTATCATGCTGTGACAAATTCCCGCTGATCTCGAGGTCAAGCTCACATACTGTAAGGCCACCTACACTTTGGTTGCAGCGCAGGTAGGTTACAGTAAATAACAAATAACAACAGTTCTAACACTCAACAAGTCATGTTTAATAACTTTACTAGTTCGTCAGTACCAGTGTTATATGGAGTGCACCCTCTAGGCTCTAGTTAGGCTTTACTTAACAAAGTATCAATACGTCAGGATTCCGATTAAATGCACTCTAAGAAACGTTATAGTAGAGTAGGTATTAGTGCAACAATAGACGATGGTTATTATATGGAGTAGCAGTGTGACGGGAAACGATTCCTTGACAGTTCGAAACAACAGTAAAAGTATGTTTACATTAGTGATGGCATAGCAACGGTGTCGTAGAAGTAGACGAAAGGTACTTTGTATCGTAATGTAATACGTTCACGGCAGTGGTGAGTATAATTGTAGATAGTTATGATATGTATATCTTATGTCCACAAGATGTAATTAGTTAGGAAATAGTTGGAGATGTCGAGTTTTGGTTCTGTCGAGTAATGGTTCAACATTAGGAGAGCGGTGGAATCGCTTGGCTTGACTGCCAATTGCACTTGTATTTGTAACATTCTGCGCAAGATGCGGCCAATCGCACAGATGCGATCACAAATCAGACTGTCGGTCGCATTTGCGACTAACCGATCTGATTGGCTGAAATCTCCTGTGCGGCTGCACGTCCGCCATCTTGGAAATGTTTATAAACACAAATGACATAAAACATGGAATGTAAACTAAACAAGGAAGTGACTATGCGGTCAAACTATAATGTGAACCCCAGTGAACAGTGGAATAAATTAACACGTAAATCATGATAGTCGCATGGAAAATAGGGTCATAGTCTATCACTTGAGGCAGCAAAAAAGTGGTTTCGTAGGGCCCGAGGGGTGGCTTATGTTTTATTATTGTTTCCTATGGAAAAATACCTCCTAAAACCGATAAGCGATGTTTCCAGCTCGAAAATGTGTCCAAAATGAGTCTAATTTGCATATATTCAAAATGGCTGCCAATTGTCACATGGAGTTAAATAATCGTTTGTGGATATTGTATTTAAGCGTTTTTTTGAAACCCATTGAAGTTGCCTGGAATGTGAAAATATTATTGGTCAAATTACTCATTTGCATAAATCCAAGATGGCGGCCAAATACAAATTTTAACCAAAATGTACTAGGTTTGATTCATTCTGATGAATTATTAAATACTATATTTTATGCAATGTTGTTATACAATATGTTCAACATGTTATAGCATATATACTGCGATGTAACACCTACTCATAGCTGTATATCGGATAGAATATTACCCCACAGGTAAGTACATATTTTACTTCTTGAATTCAGAAGTTGTTCATTTTAGGTACGGTATGCTCTTATTATTAGAACATGTGTTTTAAAACAAACTGGTGTCTGCAAAATATTGTTCTCAACATAATTATACCAGTTGGTTTTTTATACATGTTGAATGATGAAACCGAATTTAATGTAACGAAATTCACGTTTTGCGTGTTGCTTATAGGACACCATACTTGTTAATTCCTGCAAATAATGTAAACAAAGAGCAGAACCACATCGTTGGATGAGCATACGGATATCAGCACTTTGTCAGCAAAGTACAAGGACTTTGGATGGTTTTTGTGTCGAAGGAATATAGGAGATGGTATATTCAACACTTCAAGCACGAATGACAATGCCCAAATAATACCGGCTTGGTCAGCATTCAATACAGTGGCAGATAACAATGTTCCAAGGCAGAGCACAGTAGGTTATTGTCCGGTAATTGACGCGAGCCCCACTGAACTTAGCACCGTGTATACGGTTCTGAAACGGTCTCTGAACATCGCAGATCAGCTTGACCAGCATGATGTAGTAGTGGTATTTGATCAAGCCATATATGCAAAAGCGTTGGAAATCCAGTGGCAGCAAACAGATGAGCTTGAAAGGGTTGTTCTCCGTTTGGGAGCCTTTCATACAATATGTTCATTCCTTTCAGTGATAGGCAAACGGTTTTCGGATGCTGGTCTACGTGATTTGTTGGTAGAATCTGGTGTAATTGGTACCGGATCCGTTGCGGGTGTATTAGAAGGTCGCCATTACAACAGAGGTGTTCGTATGCACAAAGTTGCGATGGAAGCATTGGAACGTATTCGTTGGAATGCTTTTGGGAGTTGGCTTGAAGATCAGGGCTTGGAGATGGAATGTTGCGATGTTCTGCTTCACAATGTGGCAGCTGTTAGAGAATCCCTTACACCAGAGACATGTCAATCGCTTATGAACTCCCAAGAGTTTTTGAAAGCATTTGAGCTATATCAGCAGTTCATTTCCACCCAATGGGACCAATGAAGGAGTTCTGGAATTCGTACATTGAGATGGTTGGTTTACTCCTTCGATTTATCAGGGCTACCCGGGAAGGAGATTGGCAGTTGCATCTAGAATGTGTGCGTGCACTCATTCCATGGATGTTTGCATACGATCATGTAAACTATTCAAGATACCTACCAGTATATTATTGTCAGATGATGTCGTTAGAGAAGACACACCCGGATGCAGCCAAACACCTTGCGATGGGAGAATTTGCAGTTCAGCGTAATTCCTCACATGGATTTTCCCAGTTGCCTGTGGATCAAACCATAGAGCAAACAATCAACAGAAATAGCAAGACTAAGGGTGGTATCATCGGATTTAGTCTACGCAAGAATACTGTCCAGCGATGGGTTATTACAGCGCATGAAAGAGCTGCAATAGTCGGAAAATATCAGCAGATGGCGGGAATATCCACTGAGACGGCTCATGGCTCACATAAAGAGATGGGCAAAGCACGTATTGTACGCGACGAGAAAGATGTCCAGAAAGTACAAGAATGTGTTGAGTCATGGGTTAACCCATTCGAACATACCGAACATCTGACATCTGTATCTACAGGTCAGACAGCATCAGCTGCTCAGATGATTGACCTCCTTTGTGCACACGCCAAAGGAAAAGAGGCGATGACTGCCTTCATGCATCGGCGATTACGCGATCGAGGTACTGACTTCTTCTCTCCAATCAGTAAGCAGAAACTAAAGACATTTAGTGATACTGTGAAACGAAGGTCTGTGAAGGTACAGGGGAAACAGATGATGATTGCACATGATCGGAATCTTTTTGCAAGACTTTTGCTCATAGCACAAACCAGGAAAATGGATCTCAAACAAGTTCTTTCGTTTTAACTTGGACCTATCCCATGGTCATTAGCATCATCCGATGGGTCTGCCAACAAGACACAGAAATCAGTCTTGCCCACACTAGTGGAGAAAGATACCGTTCCATTGACTGCAGTTCCGGATCGGTCTGCATAGGTTTTCGATGCCATGGCCGTTATCAGAGCACAGACACACATTCCAGATACATTCGATCAGTTGGCAGCTGTGGTTTTAAATAGTCTGTTGGGAACCGCTGTAACAGCACCTCGGATAGATTTCGTTGGTGATCAATACCCAATAATTTCCATAAAGAATGCAGAGAGAACGCATCGTGCAAATGAAGGGCAGATAAGTGTTCAAATTGCATCTGGAGCGCAACACCTTCCACGACAATGGAAGAAGTATCTCGCAGCTGGGAGTAATAAAACTGACCTGATGAAGTTTTTGCTGAAGGCATGGTCATCACCACGATATGTGTCCAAACTTCACAATCGACTTTTGTATATCAGCCATGGTGAATCGTGCCACAAACTGGAAGTTTACAGTGATACAATTACCTGCACTGATGTTCCAGAGCTAGGGAGCACACAAGAGGAGGCGATACAAAAATGTTCCTCCATGCAAAACATGCTGCAGATCAGGGACACGAAACTGTCGTCATCAAGTCGTCTGATACTGATGTAGAAGTACTAGCGTGCTATTTTCCAGTCACAACTATCAAGCAAGTTGATAATAGTTCTGGGACGAAACAGCGAGAACGTCTCATTAGTATATCATACGTCACTAGTACACTAGGCATGTCAGTATGTAACGCATTGCCAGGAATGCATGCACTGACTGGTTGCGACTCAGTGAGTGCTTTCTCCGGTAAGGGTAAATTGAAAGCGTTCATATGATACGGAGCGACGATGGTAGTGTTGAAAGCAATACAAAGCTGGGTGATAGCATAGTTCCCCACCCGACAGTATTCAAGGGCTTAGAAAGATTTGTGTGTTTGCTATATCAGAACAAATCACAAGTGATAAATACGGATGACCTTAGATATGACATGTTTTGTAAGATGAAAACTCCACTGTCATATCTTTTGCCGCCAACATCTGATTGTCTCTCAAAGCATATTTTGCGAGCAAACTACCAGACGCTGATTTGGAAATCAGCACTGATTGCTAAGCCGAGCATTCCAACACCTGTGGGTAACGGCTGGAAAATGACGGATGGTGAGCTGACGATAGACTGGTGTGACAATGTTCCAGCACCCCAAGCTGTCATGGACTTAATGATATGTGGTTGCGGGGGAACATGTTCGACGCGGCAATGTTCTTGCGTTGCTAATAAATTGCAATGCACACGTGGTTGTAAATGCATCCAGAGTTGTACCAATCAGTGCACAGAACAGACACTACATTGTGATTCAGATGAGGACAGTGATTGAAACTAACACAAGACTACGTGATCTGAATTTTTTTTTAAATATTTTAATATGCAAATGTTGTAGAGCATGTGAATTGCCGTCAGTGTTAGTTATTTCTTGGAATACGTACTAGTTGACAAACTAGTATGTGCATTACAATAATCAATTCAGAAATCAATAAACATGTTCATGTTCTTATAATATGTTCAGTTTTAAATTCCACAGTACTTTGGAGTTTGTCCGACTACTGGTCATGGCCGATATTTGGTATGTCGATCAATTTAACCACATCACATGCGCGTTTACAACATAAGATATACATATAAATATATATCCGTATATAGTTGTACATGTAGCAATCACATGATATAGGATCTTCAGTACGGCAAATACAACTCAAAACTTTGCATTAATATTGTTGTTTAGTTGTGCAAACGTGCCCAAATTATTTATGATTATGATGTCTCCGTTTGATAGCATGCAACGTCGACACGTCCATTATATCTGCCAAGAGCCATACATAATTGATTCAATAGTAATGTACTATGAATCATTTTAATGCGACACAAAGGTTTTTCTGGGTATATTATTTGACTTGAAGCATAAAACAAAGCCAGTGAAATCGTTAGAGGGCTGAAATAAAATAATTTTGGCGGCCATTTTGAATTATCTAGTACAGGCAGATTTAGCTAAATTAATAATGATGTACACTAGAACTACCGTGCTATGCCAGAAAATACACATAGTACCATTTAGACACGCCACGTGGTCTATCAGACCGACAATATAGAATATTACAGAAAGTGGCGGCCATCTTGAATTTATGCAAATTAAACTGATTTTGGACACTTTTTCGAGCTGGAAACATCGCTTATCGGTTTTAGGAGGTATTTTTCCATAGGAAACAATAATAAAACATAAGCCACCCCTCGGGCCCTACCAACTCAATTTTTAGAGCCCTTTTGAGATTTAAGTGATGGACTATCAGTCGCATCTGTAACTTCGCGGTTCCCAAACTTGAGGGTCGACATGGAATTTCACTTGGATGCAATAATACAACGGTAAGTGGAAACCGGAATTTATCAGAATTGGTATCGACATATCGGAAAACTTATAAAAAGGTAGTAACATGGCTGTGGTGGACAGTTTCTCAAGTCACGTGATCTCAGAATGGGAGACGACAATTTCATTTCGAACTGCGGAAACCCATGACACTGAGCTCACCTGATCAGAGATAGAGCTCATACCAGCCCTGTCACAGCAGTTTATCACCACTGGTCACTGGGCTTACAATACTTAGTCTCTTTACAAAACTTAACATCAGATAAATCGGTTATACAGTGGAACCCCTCCAAACCGAACACCCTGGGGACAGACTGAACAGCTCGGTTTATAGGGGTTTTCGGTTTAGAGGTTTTTTTTATTTCCAGTTAAGGAAATGTATGTTTTCCATCATTAACTCTTGGATTTGTATAGTATATACCATTATTACCATACTGAAAGCATATGTACACATTTTTTCAATAAATATGTGCAAATTCGCAAGGGTATAGCAAATAGTGCAGGTTCGCAATGTAATCTGAGTCTACGGTCTACACTGGTCGCAAAGAGCATATGACACATTTCGCGTGTGCTGTGTAGTTACCGCGGGCTGCTACAATAGCCCACAGGCTACAGTCAAGAGTTTACAGCCTCGTTAAGTAATTATCAGATTATCTCAATTAATCGGTCGGTGGGTTCACAAATAATATGCCGATTATTTTAATTTCCGTAATTGTTACGTACGCGTATAATTAAATTGTGAACAATTGCTATTATAATGAGCTTGTAAAACAGCAAACATGTCTCGTATGAAGGTCGCATGTATTGAAGAATAGATTCTTAACTTTGTAATGCCGCTTATGACGTTAAAAAAACACGCCGCTTAGCGCATTACACGCATGGATCGCGCTTGTACAGAGCTCAAGTTAATGTGCGTAATTTCATCAATTTTGTTATTTCTTCCACACAAATGTCAAGTTGGGAGTCCGTTAGAATCGTCTCATTCTTGTGGCTCCGCATTTTGGGAACCAGAGCTGAACAATACTACCGGGAACCAGTCTATTGTAAACACGGTGTGATTTTGACACCCGCTTGAAACAACAACATTGACATTGGGTGCGGTGTATTTCTTGGATGACATCCTGACAGGTGACCGTGTTTCCGGTTTTCCGGGGTTATTTTAACGCTGAAATATGGTTTTGGGACTTGAAATGGCGTCCGGATTACGGAGTAGAGGGGTTCCGGAATAGAGGGATAGAAACTAATGTGTTTATATAGCAGAATATTCGGGACGTGGTCGTATGTTCGGTATAGCATCCGGTATAGAGGGGGTCCGGTTTGGAGGGGTTTCACTGTAACTTCTATTTCCTTGCTCGGATCTGCTTCACATTTCACACACGCGTTGCTCCAATGGACCTCTACCATCCCGTGACAAATTCATGTGCATGCCGCTCCCGCTAAGCCCAGAGTCAAGGTCACAAGCCCACACACTTGAAATTGTTTGTATATTTTAGGGGCACCTGTGCCCACGCGGAGGGTATTCCGTAAGCCTCGCTGACTGACCAATCTAGTTGAGTATTGTTACTCAATCATTTCTGAAGCAATTGGGTATTTCAAAATGTTAATAGTGTAAAATTAAATCACACTACTGTTTACACATCAACAGACCGCAATTATTGAATAGTTTGCTTCCAAATGAAAACATGTCTTGGCATTTGATTATAATTGTCTCCTTGGAGATAATTCTAATGAAATACCAATATGTGTTTTCATGGAAAATAAGAAAAATATGCTATATTTGTGGTCTGTTTGTTGTTTTCTGCAGCATGATAATGGTACCACAAAATTTGTATTGCTTTTTGATACTCGCTACTTCTGATTTCAATTGGGTTTTTGGCAATTTTAATTGGGTATTTAAGTAAATATGCAGCTTATCTGGAGCCCTGGTGGAGTGATCCACGGGTATGGTAGGTCACTGATCCAATCCTAAAATTTAGGCGAGAACAACATTACATTACATAAGCGTTAATACGGAGTACTCTTTCCAAATTTACGTCTGAAGCGTTCTTAGTTTACTTTCTACTTCCTGCTGAGTGACTTTTGCGAATGCACACTGTGTTAGGTGAGTTCATGATAATATTGTCTCATATTGTAGAATTTCCTCTCCATACCAATATAGCAAAGTATGACCGTCATTGCCCTGCAGATTATTGCTATATTTTAATCACAGGTAGAAGTAACGGACCGAGGTCTATAAATACATGAAATATGCCTAAAAGCATCAATAAATGAAGAAAACAAATAAGCTAAAAACGTTTTGTTTACCCCCCTCCCCCCCCCCCCCCCCCATGCTCATCATTTATTGATGGAGTACATGGAGGGAGTAAACAAAAATGTTAGCTTATTTTTTTCTTCATTTATTGATGCTTTTAGGCATATTTCATGTATTTATAGACCTCGGGTCCGTTACTTCAACCTATGATTTTAGTGTGAAAAATGTAAATGTTATTCCGCAAATTTATACCGTTGACTGTGGTGTAGCGATATAGTACAGCCGATTCAATGCATATACATCGGAAAACGTGCTGTTACAATGTGTATGTAGGCTAGCCAAGTGCAATGGGTGAAAGATTGAGGGAAGGTACATTGTAGCTTACAACAATTCAGGACCGCCCCCCCACTAACCGCCATCACGTCACCCCCTCCTTAAGCTCGCTTATCAGCTGTTTTGGCTTGACCTAGTTACGGCCCAAGGATAGATTTGTTTATTGGCTGTAAATACAATGTGTAGCAAATTTCAGTGCGGCTGTTGCCAATAAACATTTCAACCAAATATAATTGGAATCGACTGCGATATGTTAATTTAAGGATCAATTCAATAGTAACAAAATGATTTTCAGACGAGTCTTACTCTATTTATAAGACGCGGATGTTTTTCTCCCTAAAGAATATGAAAATCATTTGCAAACACTGCCACAGAGGTCTGTTGTGTTGAATGTGTACGATACCGAGCAGCTGTTACATATACAGATATGGATTGACGATTGCTTTTGTTGCTGAGTGATAATAATACATCTCCACACATGTGACCATCGACAAATGGGCAACACATTTATTGGAGACGTTTTTAATTGGAATGTTTATAAATATATATTAGATGTGCATGCGCCTTGCTATTATGTAATGCTTACAACACACGTCCGCCAACCGTCACCAACCTTGTAACTCGTAAAACATTTAAACCGTACTAGTAGTAATGGGTGACACTATGGTACGGTTTTTTAACATGTGTATTTTCCATAGACAATTTTATCTATGGAAAATACACATGTTAAAAAACCGTACCATAGGTGGCACCCCTTATTACTCCCATTATCAGGGGTGGAAACTTCTTGTATTACTCTATAGTGGTATAAAACCACGCCATAGTGGCACCCCTGAAGCATTTTGATGGAGATTCGTGAATTTTATCCGGGGTGTAAACTTCTTGTATTACGCCATAGTACCACCTTGAACATTTAGGGGTATACTGTTCTGTATATAATTTTCAAATATTTTTGACAACTCCAATATTATCAAATACATATGAAAATATCCTAGAAATATTTTTATCATCATTCTGACAACTCTAATATTGACAAAAGTTAATGAAAATAAATATTGATTGTAAATCAATATATTGGTATTTTTCAATTTAATTGGTATTTTTCAATTTATAGTGGGAAAAATTGAATATAAGATATGTAAAGTTTTAACAATATTTTATTGAACAACAACATATTTACAACATGGAATTATAGACCAGATATGATATTCATATTTGATCTTTACAAAAGTACATGCAATATTATGTTAACATATTTGCAACATGAAGTAATTTTGGAAAATGCAAAGACATGGCATGATGATATTGTTGTGGTTTACAACATTGACACCCGACAGATGTTGAACTTTGGTGAGGTCCTTCGTAGAGTGTTCCAAAGTGATGTTTGAACCAGATCGTTATAGCCCTATCATTCTATTGAAAGTAATCTGATGAACTGAATGTTTGTTGAATACAGAGACGCAGAGTATTTCCTCTTGCAATCGCAATCAACACAAACACACAGTATTTTCCACATGTTGTACTGAATACACTTTGTAGTCTCTGTTTGTTAAATGTCCATTTCGTAGAATTGTTTGTCAAGAAAGACAATATTTCTGCGTGTAGTGGTGGTAATCCATAGGAGTCAAAGTAGATGGCTTCATTCTTCTGGTCAAATACAATGGCTATCCAATGTTTTCCAGGTTGATCAGAATTATCCGTGTTGATTATGTACGCCTGGACGTCTAATGGTCTGTGATTTGGTAGCTTGTCTTTTGGGCATACTATTCCGTTTAGTCTCTTCAGCCATATTTCTCGATCCAGTATGTGTTGTAATTCGATGGTTTCCATCTTTGGATGTTGATTTCACCAATACGTTACTTTTAGGATTTGTTTTGTTCATAATTGTCCAATATTAATAGTCGGTGATCACTTCACGAAGACTATTTATTTCAATCTGGTTATCAAACTCTGAGAACACTATGACATTGATGACTTTTTCAAGTGCCTTGGCAAACTGAAGTGGCACCCTGAACCATTTTGTTGATTCGTGAATTTTATCAGGGGGTGGAAACTTCTTGTATTACGCTATAGTGGTATAAAACCGTACCATAGTGGCACCCCTGAACCATTTTGTTGATTCGTGAATTTTATCCGGGTTGGAAACTTCTTATATCACGCTATAGTGCCACCCTGAACCATTTTGTTGGAGATTCGTGAATTTTATCCGGTTGGAAACTTCTTGTATTACGTCATAGTGGCTAAAACAAAGTCAAAGACGTTTTACACGTCGTAAGACAATAGTAGGTGGTATCGATCAACAATGGCAGGCTGATTTGGCAGATATGCAACAATTCTCAGGCGAAAATGAGAATCAAAAGATATCTATTGTTTGTAATAGATGTATTTTCAAAATATGCATGGGTCATACCCCTTCCTAACAAAACGGGGAAAACATTGATTAACGCGTTTGATTTGATACTGAAAACATCAAAACGTAAGCCACAGTCTTTACAAAGCGATAAAGGAACGGAATTTAAAAATAAAGAATTTCAAAATTTTCTTGAAATCTAACACATTCATTTTTTCACAACCGAAAACCCTGAAACTAAAGCAAGTATAGTTGAACGATTTCAAAGAACTTTAAAAACACGTATGTGGAAATATTTCACATATCATCAAACTAGAAAATATATTGATATTTTACAAAATATTGTTGATGGATACAACCGAACATACCATCGTAGTATTAAGAGGACCCCAATTTCTGTCAATACCTCAAATGAAATTGAGGTTACACATGCATTGTATGAATGAAACAAGCTATTCCAGCAAAAACATTACAAAATGATGTATTGTGTTGATGTAAATTGCAAAAGGTCATGGTATTTTCAACCGTCCATTTTGAGCCAAATTTTGAACAAATTATATGGCCAGAAATGCCATAAGCCCCCATTTCTCCAGTCACAGTCACATATGAGCAACAGCCATGTGCACAGCTTATGGATTTATTGGATTTACATTTATTGAGCATAGGCAGACACTTCTAATGAAATACCAAGATGTCTTTTCATGTTGAATAAGAAAAATATGTGCTATTTGTGGTACCACCACACATTTTTTATTGCTATTTTTGATACTCGCTACTTCTGTTTTTCGGTTTTTGGCAATTTGAGTTGGGTATTTAAGCAAATACGCAGCTTATCTGGAGCGCTGGATTCTATAGTTTATGTTGGTGACGTCACACATTTAGATTGCCTTCCTGGAAAGACAAAGACATTCCTCAGGATTATTCATGTTACTTTCGGTTTTGGTTCTTGCTAACCAATAACTATTGAATTTATACTTTCTGTTTATTTTCATGGAATTTTAATACAGGTCATCAAACAATGAACAAAGTTTCCAATATGTTTTATCGGATAGGTTTTCGATATGTTGCTGAATTCAATTTTATGAGTAAACGGATTTACATATAAATTCATTATGCCAATAGGCATATAATGTAAGTTTAAAAATTCATGGTTAATATGTTGACTGCCACTATCATTTTCAATTGAATTTGTTGTTTTGAATGGTACAACTCTTAAAATCGCAGCTTGAATATGTCCTACAATAGAATATTCAACAATATCAGAGTAAACAAACAAATGATTAAATCCCTCATTTAAATTTGACAAATGTGGGAAATAATCATTTACATCACTGCTTGGAAAAAATGTATTGTTTAATAGTTTTTGGATTTCCACCTAACTTTAAAAACAATGTATGGTTAAAATTAATTATTCCTGTTTTGCGAATTTTGTGGAAATTAAAATTTTTTTGGACGTTTCATAGAATATGAAACGCTAATCGCTTGCTTGCTTATTTAAAAATATCGTTAAAAGAATCTTGAATGATATCAATTGTTTCCAATACACGAGTTATTGATGAATAGGATCC
>CM055265.1:39921839-40135808 GCA_029237695.1 Conchocele bisecta | reverse complement strand
AAACACGCAAATTACGTGTCCCGGAGAATTACATTGATAAAATAATGTGTTAATTTAAATTGCATATATGGGTGGGTGGTTTCCCAGGGAAATCGCATCTATGGGTGGGTGTCAAATACATTAATTTGCATCTATGGTAGGTTACCCAAATTCAAAAGTGGCGTCTCCCCCCCCCCATGTATGTTTTACTGGAACAGCCCTCATTTAATAATGACGAAAATCAATAATCAATTTGTAAAATTACTAGATGGCCGCGGCCTGCATGTCACGCCTTGTGGCGAGGCATGGACACTAAAAAAAAAGATATAGTATAACGAAAAACTTAACCAAAAAACTTAACCAAAAACTTTAACCAAAAAACTTAACCACAAAACTTAACAAAAACTTTAACCAAAAAACTTCACCAAAAACTTCAAAGTAATTTGACCTTGACATTGGGCACAGGGGCCGCACGGGAGTGGGGTAGAATGAAAATACAGATGATGATAAACACCTATATGAAGTTTGAAGGTAATGGGCAAAGCAGTTGCAGAGATATAGTATAACAAAAAACTTTAACCAACAAATTTAACCAAAAACTTTAACCAAAAAACTTAACCAAAGACTTCAAAGTAATTTGACCTTGACATTGGGCACAGGGGCCGCACGGGAGAGGGGTAGAATGAAAATATAGATGATGATAAACACCCATGTGAAGTTTCAAGGTAATGGGCAAAGCAGTTTCAGAGATATAGTATAACAAAAAACTTTAACCAAAAACTTTAACAAAAAAACTTAACCAAAAAACTTGACCAAAAACTTTAACCAAAGAACTTAACCAAAAACTTTAACCAAAAAACTTAACCAAACAACTTAACCAAAACTTTAACCGGACACACGTACGTACGTACGTACGTACGTACGCCAAAGTGCCGACTATATCGCGCTTTCCGCAAGCGGGCGCGACAAAAATACACATTTAATTTGAAATCAGGGGTACAATACTCTTTAGACAAAGCTTATCTGGAGCTCTGGGTTAACAGTCGTTTGACCTTGACCTTGAACACGGGCTGCATGGGTGGGCTACAGAATGAAAATATGGATGATGACTAATAACTATCGTATTAGAAATATTATATCAGGGCTCTAGATAAGGAATTAGTAATTGTGTATTGTCACTCCATCATTTCTGAAGCAATTGGGTATTTCAAAATATTAAATGTGTAAAATAGAATCACACAACTGTTTACGCATCAGCAGACCACACTCATTGAATAGTTTGCTTCTAAATTCGTATTTCAGATGTGTTTTCATGGAAAAATAAGAAAATATGCTACATTTGTGGTCTGTTTATTGTTTTCTGTAACATAATAAAGGTACCACAACATTTTCATTGCTTTTTGATACTCACTACTTCTGATTTCAATTGGGTATTTACGCAAATAAGCACCTTATCTGGAGCAGTTATATAATAGGTAGCCGAGTAGAGAATGTAGGGTGGATAGTTCAGTAGCCGATTTCACCAACATTGAAAAGTATACTTTTCTAGCAAAGTATACTTTGAGGGAGTAATCATTTATTTTTCCTGAAATGCATTAAAACACATAGAACTAACGACTGCATATATTTGATGATTAAAAGTATGCAGAATTATTATACTTAATTTATTACATTATCACAGCCAAAATGGCTGTGATAATGTAATAAATTCAGTTTAATAAAAATTAATAAATTTATCCTAAAATTGAAAATTTCTCCCTCAAAGTATACTTTGCAATGTTGGTGAAATAGGCTACAGAGTTGCAAGGTTTGACCAACTGACAAAGGGATACGGAGGCTTATCTGGGACCACGCTGGTCACAAGCATGATACAGTGCTGAGTCAGCGGAAACCCACAATACTCAGGCACGTCCCCAGACAGAGGCCTGGAAGCCCGGACTTCCAGCTAATGTTGTCCCTTGTTTAATATATGGATCTATTGGATATCATAATTATATTATATTATAATTATTGTTGTTTTTGTTATAAAATCACATATTAAATTTTAGTTACGAACGGTAAGTCTTACAATCTCTACTTCCGTACTACAGACAGAGTTAACTTTTGTAACTAATTAAATTTAAGTACTTGCCTGAAAATACACCCCCCCCCCGCTGTAGAATGCAATATATTGCATCTAAGTTTTGAAAATGTTCCAGGGGGTGAACCCCTAGCCGCCTCGCTTGCTTAATTGGATTCCACACACAACTGGGCTTCCACATCAGCCAGGCGTGGCGACGTTTCTGATACTCACCCGTCCAGCCCCTCCAGCTTGATGTAGTCGTTGGCCTTCTCCAGTGCCTCCACCACCCTGCAATGTACATGGGAGCGGTTGCCATAGAAAGAGAGGTAAAAGGTGGAAATGTAATGTCACAGGAACAGTGCTCCAGATAAGGTGCGTATTGACATATTGTACAAATTTATTTTAGCAGAATACACATTGATAACCAAAAGTGAGAAGTACAAAATGTGAAAATACGCATTGATTTTCAAATTGAGTAGTGAAAATACTGTAATAAAGTTACAAATTTACTCAGTTGAGCTGTTATTTTACATTATACATTGTCGGAGTTTGTATCTTTCTGGACCTATTTTTTTATTGTATTTCCCATGTTCTTGTCAATTGAATTTCTTTGTTTACCCGCCCGCCTGTCCATGTTTTACAAGTAGGGTCGGGTTTGGGCAAACATACATTCTTTTAATTGTGGCCCAATCAATATTCCATTCGTAAAAATAAAATATGCATTTAATTTGAAATCAGGGGGTACAATACTCTTTAGGCACAAAGCTTTAAATGGAGCTCAGGTTTCATACTCAGCAGGGTTCCCACCCTTATTGGATGGCCAAATTCAAGGACTTTCAAGGACCTTTTTTCCATAATTCAAGGACCAAATGAGTGCCGCAGGCACGAGTTTGCTAGGGGGGTTAGGGGGCATGCCCCGCCCGAAAACTTTTGAAATATGAGAGGCCAGTTAGTGCAATCTGGTGTCTTTTATTGTCATTTTCCTTGGAACATTTGAATAAATTTTGAGCTGTTTTTTCAAGAGACACTTTCATGAAAAAAAAATGGATGTAAAAAATGAAAGTTTCATAAACAGGTGCCCTGTAGACTTGGATACATTCGCACATGTCATGGTTTATTCTTTTCAACAGCCATCCTTTGTACTGGTGTTTGTCAAGCCAACTGTCTTGAAATTTACACTTCCCGGGCATTGTTAAGATTTAATCTCGTGTCATGCTCCCATGATTAATCACAATAAGGTCAAAAACTGTAACAAACACGCGGGCCAATGAACAGCTGAAAGAAATCACCCCATTGGTCAATATCCGCTAAAATTTAAACATTCAACCAATCGCAAACGGCGTATCAATAAAGCCACAGATAGCGCAAGGGAGATCACCCGTTTGTTTTCGCCCACACACCTGTTTGACCCGGGACGCTTCGCGACCGGGATCAGTTCGCCCCATATACAGAGGGGCGTAACTAGCGAGTGCACGAGCGTTTTCGCAGCATAGACATACAATTTGTTGCCCAAAAATATCAACAAGGAGTCTCGGAACGCACAGCCAATAGCCATTTTGGGAATAAACATCCAGAAATTCAGAATTTAAGGACTTTCAAGTACCTTGTCAGATTTTCAAGCACTTTCCAGGCCTTGAATATTTTTTTTCAAATTCAAGTACTTTCAAGGTTTTCAAGGACCCGTGGGAACCCTGATACTGTGATACAAGAATTCCGCCACGGAATCGGTGTCGCACCTGACCGTATTTGACCGTATCATGACCGGGCATGTGCTAAAGTAAGCAACAAAAACAAAAAAATCAGAGAAGTGCATGCTTTAAACACGTAAAAGGTAACAGTTATGATAATGGAAGCATTACTGGGTTCCAAATTCTCACATGTATCAAGTGTTCAAATATTGAAGCAATCAGTCAAGTAATATCAAAGTTACGTCATGATAAAGAAATTTGTACAAACTTTTTAACATATAAAATGGATAAGTGTTTCCGCAACTATGTGAAGGTCAAGGTCATGTTAATCAAGTATATTTAAGTTTTATAATGATGAAGCAATATTTTGACTTTTTGCCATTTGATGATGCGCACGTCGACAGCGGAAAAAGCAGGCGCGACAAAATATGAAATTGATTCATTGAATGGGATTTACCTTTGTGTTGCGACATATCATCTATGCATCTTTAAAGTTTTCATAAAACTACATGAAGCAGTATTGTTACATGACTGCTGTTGTTTGACACTGCTCACAGCCGTGTTCAAAGACACAGCGCGTGCTGTTTGACCATGACTGTAGACAATGCTCATTCCAGGACCAAGCCAACACCTACGTAATGCATGTGTCTCATGACATTACTAGACGAGACAAGTAGTCGATTTCATCAAAATTGCAAAGTATACTTATCTAGCAAAGTATACTTTCAGGGAGTAATCATTTAATTTTTCCGAAATGTATTATGTCATATATAACTTAACAACTGCACACATTTGATGATTGAAAGTATGCAGAATTATTATACTGAATTTATTACATTATCACAGCCATTTTGGCTGTGATAATCTAATAAATTCAGTATAATAACAAGAAACGAGGCAAAGCCACGAAGGCCAGGTTTTTTCCAAGCATGGACACTTGGATAACATAATTATACCCACTTTTTGTAGACTAGATGGCCGTGGCCTGCATGTCGCGCCTTGGGGCGAGGCATGGACACTATAAAAAAATAGATATAGTAGATGGAAAAACTTTAAAAAAAAAACTTTAACCGGACACACGGACGGACGGACGTATGCGAAAATGCCGACGATATCGCGCTTTCCGCACGCGTGTGCGACAATGATGATAAACACCCATGTGAAGTATGAAGGTAATGGGTGAAGCAGTTGCAGAGATATAGTACACAAAAAAACTTTAACAAATAAATTCAAAGTAATTTGACCTTGACATTGCGCACAGGGGCCGCACGGTTGGGGGTTAGAATGAAAATATGGACGATGATAAACACCCATGTGAAGTTTCAAGGTAATGGGCGAAGCAGTTGCAGAGATATAGTATAACGAAAAAAACTTTTAACCAAAAAATTTAACCAGACGTACGTTAAAAAGTTAACGTTGAAAATGGCTAAGTCAATTACGTAGAAATAATAGGTGAAGGTAAAAAAATGGTAACATGTTGGATAGTGATATGTGGTGGGCACCCCTTGGTTATGAAGCTGTGAAAGTTTGGTGGTCCTAGGTGGTACAGTACCAAAGAAATGGATTTAAACACGAAAACTTAACATTGAAAACGCGAAAACTTAACATTGAAAATGGCTAAGTCGACTGCGCCGAAAAAATTGGTCAAGTTAAAAACAAGAAACGAGGCAAAGCCACGAAGGCCAGGTTTTTTCCAAGCATAGACACTTGGATAACATAATTATACCCACTTTTTGTAGACTAGATGGCCGTGGCCTGCATGTCGCGCCTTGGGGCGAGGCATGGACACTAAAAAAAATAGATATAGTAGATGGAAAAACTTTAACCAAAAAAATTTAACCGGACACACGGACGAACGGACGGACGCCAAAATGCCGACGATAACGCGCTTTCCGCAAGCAGGTGTGACAATGATGATAAACACCCATGTGAAGTATCAAGGTATTGGGTGAAGCAGTTGCAGAGATATAGTACACGAAAAAACTTTAACAAAAAAATTCAAAGTAATTTGAACTTGACATAGGGCACAGGATCGCGCTTTCCGCAAGCAGGTGCGACAATGATGATAAACACCCATGTGAAGTATCAAGGTATTGGGTGAAGCAGTTGCAGAGATATAGTACACAAACAAAAATTAACAAAAAAATTCAAAGTAATTTGACCTTGACATTGGGCACAGGATCGCGCTTTCCGCAAGCAGGTGCAACAATGATGATAAACACCCATGTGAAGTATCAAGGTATTGGGTGAAGCAGTTGCAGAGATATAGTACACTACACGAAAAAACTTTAACAACAAAATTCAAAGTAATTTGACCTTGACATTGGGCACAGGATCGAGCTTTCCACAAGCAGGTGCGACAATGATGATAAACACCCATGTGAAGTATCAAGGTATTGGGTGAAGCAGTTGCAGAGATATAGTACACGAAAAAACATTAACAAAAAAATTCAAAGTAATTTGACCTTGACATTGGGCACGGGCCGCACGGTTGGGGGTTAGAATGAAAATATGGATGATGATAAACACCCATGTGAAGTTTCAAGGTAATGGGCGAAGCAGTTGCAGAGATATAGTATAACGAAAAAGTTTTAACCAAAAAACTCTAACCAGACGTACGTTAAAAAGTTAACGTTGAAACTGGCTAAGTCAATTACGTAGAAATAATAGGTGAAGGTAAAAAAATGGTCACATGTTGGATAGTTGTATGTGGTAGGCACCCCTTGGTTATGAAGCTGTGAAAGTTTGGTGGTCCTAGGTGGTACAGTACCAAAGAAATGGACTTAAACACGAAAACTTAACATTGTAAACACGAAAACTTAACATTGAAAATGGCTAAGTCGACTACGCGGAAAAAATGGGTGAAGTTAAAAAAAAATTAACATGTTGGATAGTGATATGTGGTGGGCACCCCTTGATTATGAAGCTGTGAAAGTTTGGTGGTCGTAGGTGGTACAGTAACAAAGAAATGGACTCAAACACAAACTTCTTATTGATTGTGGACGCCGCCCAAAGCCCGCCCGCCCGCCCGCCCGCCCGACCGGCTTTCGCCAATCCAATAGCCTGGATTTTTTTCCAAAAAACATCGCTAAAAATGAATAAATTTATCCTTAAATTGAAAATTTCTCAAAGTATACTTTGCTAGCGAAGTATACTTTGCCATGTTGATGAAATAGGCTACAGTTCACAATGGTCGCACAGTTTCACTCCGTTTTATCTGTATGTGAATGCGTAATTACACAATCAGTCACAAGGACAAATACTTTTTTTATTCATCGCTTGCTACGCGAAGAAATCACAACAAACTACAATTGATATTGCTGAAAATGTACCGTAATCAAAAGTTCTCTCAATTCGAGATTGTGGGGCACCTGTGGCCCTGGAATATGTATACATACATCAGCTTTAATGAAACGGGTTATCAAAGTACCGAAAGTAACTGCATATATGCTCAAATTACTCGATATTTCCGATGGAATATAACAATAACGTTCGACCATGTCCAGCCGTGGGTTAACATTTGCCAGGACACTCGGGAACTGTTTGAGCCCGCGCTTGTTTGAACTGTTTAAACCCAAAGGCCATAGGCCGCGGGCTAAAACAGTTCCCTCGTGTAACGGGCAAACATTCCACCCACTGCTGAACATTGTCGAACCTAAAATTTATGGTCTATGGTCTACTTACATGGTGTCGATAATGTTGACTACCTTGTGTTGATATGCGCGCCTGTGCAGACTATACCTCGTGTGGAACATGTCATACAAGTTACCAACCTCCTGAAAATGATCGCTAGTCTCGTCAGTAATATCCATTAACCCTTTCAACTCCACGGGTCTGTAAAGTGGTATTGGCAAATAGTGTAGATCCAGACGAGTCGGCTCGTAACGAGCCGTCTCATCAGCACTTTTTGCAAGCAATTTTCATATTTTTGAGAACAAAAAAAAAACCTTTTCATAAATGGACTAGTATGAAAATCATTTTGTGACGATTGGATTGGGTGCAAAATTAACATATCAAAATCCATTCCAGGTAGTTATGGGTGAAAGGGTTAAACCTTTCCCTCCTAAATGTGGCCTTGACTGGAGAAATGGTGCTTATGAGATCTATGAACAGTGTAGCTCCTGATCATGTAGCCTGATAACAATCTACTATATTGCTTGTCTAAGGGTTAACCCTTTCATTCCCAAATATCTGATATTGATGTTCATTTATGGACTACATGTATCTGTCAGGTTGAAAGGGTTGACCCTTAGACCGCTACACACAACAATTGTTGTCTGCTGTTGCTTTTATATCTTGCCTTATTTCTCAATAAAAAACATGGTTTGACGGCACTTCAGAATCATTTCCATTTTCAATGGAAATGATTCTGAAGTGCTGTCAAAGCATGTTGTAAATTATTCTAAAGTGCTGTAAAAGTATGTTTTCGATGATAAAAATGGAAAATAGAAAATAAACAGCAGACGACAAAAAATTAAGATAGCGGTCTAAGGGTTGATGATTAGCAGAAATGTAAAAAGTTGCCAGTGTATTCGAGTATACTTACTTCAAATTCGAATATACTTGGAATTTCCTCACATATGTGCACAATGATAACAAGAATTCCGCGGAATCAAATGTCTCACCTTGTTGCACCTTGACCTTGACCCTGGGGCCTTGACCTTGGGGCCCAGAGAATAGTCCTATATTCATCTACATATCATAGTAAAGGTATGTATAAAGTTTGATGACTGTAGGTGTTGAAGTAATGACCGTAACACAAAAACTTAACATTGAATGACGACGACGCCGCCGCAGACTCCGGAAAAGCAAAACCTTAGTCTCGCTTTCCGCTTTCGCGGGCGAGACAAAAATGAAAAATAGAAAATAAACAGCAGACGACAAAAAAAATTAAGATAGCGGTCCAAGGGCTAATAATACCCTGATCCATCTGGACCCGCACAAAAATATCCACTCACTACCCACCTTGTCACGTGAGCAGATCTGAAAGGTGCCCTTTACTTTGAGCACACGAGCAAACTGCAGGAAGCGGGTGTGGTCGCAGTTGTTCCGGATGCCGAGCATGTGACAGTCGCGGGCAAAGTAGTCCCACTTGTCAACGTCTATGCCGTTCCTCTTGTTAGCCACGATCTGGTTAATTGCGAGAATAACATAGTTATGCAAGTGTACTGGGGGCCGTTTAACTAAACTTCGTACGACTAGAATGTCGAAGTGAAAAATTATGATAGTCTGTAAATTTCACATTAACATTGTTTTCTTGTAAACAATTATTGGATTTACATTTATGATGCAGCCTATGCTCAATAAATGTAAATCCATAAATTGAAATTTACGGACGATCTTAAATTTGCACTTACGAACATTTTAATCGTTTTAGTTTGTTTGTTGAAGGTCATTTAAGGCCAGGCCAATGGGTTTGGTACTAAATCCCATATATTACCTGTACAAGTACATGTAAATTTTCAAGTACATGTACAAATGGGGGGAAAATCCCAAAATCAGAACTGAATATTTACAATAACAAAACTATATGTTCAGCCCTGAAATCAGAATAATCCTGATCTGATGCCAGGTCCTCGCCACACCAGAATCACTTGGCCCCTCCCAAAAGCAGTAGGATCAGTAATCATCTTACTACTTTTATAATGGGCAATAACCCAATTCAACTCCCAGGTAACAAAAGAGCTAAAGATAAAAACGTACCGGAGGGCCAAACCAGGCAAATAGTGAGATAAAAAGGAGGAACCCCTACCGTTAATTTACACCGTCTTGTTCGCCCGACCACCACCCACAGTTATGCAAGTGTACTGGTACATGTATAATGTCGTAGAAATATGGTGCCAAATGGCGAGATGTCACGACACTATCAATATCGTCTGACGTCAACCGGACATAAACGAGTAGTAATCATTCATTTTCCAAGAAGAAAACCCCACAAAGCACAAAATTCATTTTTGGAACACTCCACCACCCATCCAAATCTAATATGGTAACCCCCCCCCCCCCCCCCCACCCCCCCCCCCCCCCACCAAAAATTCTGCCCTTAGAACAACAGAAAAATGCAGCAAAAGTTCACTACCTCATACAGGAAACTTTTCTTGATATTTCGTCCCTCATATGGCCAGTTCTGAAAAATCAACAAGAGCCATAAGAAAACAACATCTGTTTGAGAAGATATAGCTTAATTATTGGAGCATATTACAAAGTGAAGACAGCAGAATTTCAAATTAATAATACAGATTTCAGGGAAAATGAGACAAGTATAAACTGAAAAGACAATAGTTGAGCAAGGTCAATTGATTGTCACATGTTAGGTTTGTGATGTACATAGCTGGCTCATGTCATCATGTTATGTTTGTGTTGTACATAGCTGGCTCATGTCATCATGTTAGGTTTGTGATGTACATAGCTGGCTCATGTCATCATGTTATGTTTGTGATGTACATAGCTGGCTCATGTCATCATGTTAGGTTTGTGATGTACATAGCTGGCTCATGTCATCATGTTAGGTTTGTGTTGTACATAGCTGGCTCATGTCATCATGTTAGGTTTGTGATGTACATAGCTGGCTCATGTCGCATGTTATGTTTGTGATGTACATAGCTGGCTCATGTCACATGTTATGTTTGTGATGTACATAGCCGGCTCATGTCATCATGTTATGTTTGTGATGTACATAGCTGGCTCATGTCACATGTTAGGTTTGTGATGTACATAGCTGGCTCATGTCATCATGTTATGTTTGTGATGTACATAGCTGGCTCATGTCATCATGTTATGTTTGTGGTGTACATAGCTGGCTCATGTCACATGTTAGGTTTGTGATGTACATAGCTGGCTCATGTCATCATGTTATGTTTGTGATGTACATAGCTGGCTCATGTCATCATGTTAGGTTTGTGTTGTACATAGCTGGCTCATGTCACATGTTATGTTTGTGATGTACATAGCTGGCTCATGTCACATGTTAGGTTTGTGATGTACATAGCTGGCTCATGTCATCATGTTATGTTTGTGATGTACATAGCTGGCTCATGTCACTGTTAGGTTTGTGAGTTTGTGGATGTACATGAGCTGGCTCATGTCATCATGTTAGGTTTGTGTTGTACATAGCTGGCTCATGTCATCATGTTATGTTTGTGATGTACATAGATGGCTCATGTCACATGTTAGGTTTGCGATGTACATAGCTGGCTCATGTCATCATGTTATGTTTGTGATGTACATAGCTGGCTCATGTCACATGTTAGGTTTGTGATGTACATAGCTGGCTCATGTCATCATGTTAGTTTTGTGATGTACATAGCTGGCTCATGTCATCATGTTAGGTTTGTGTTGTACATAGCTGGCTCATGTCACATGTTATGTTTGTGATGTACATAGCCGGCTCATGTCATCATGTTAGGTTTGTGATGTACATAGCTGGCTCATGTCATCATGTTAGGTTTGTGTTGTACATAGCCGGACTCTGTCATCATGTTAGTTTGTGATGTACATAGCTGGCTCATGTCATCATGTTATGTTTGTGTTGTACATAGCTGGCTCATGTCATCATGTTAGGTTTGTGATGTACATAGCTGGCTCATGTCATCATGTTATGTTTGTGTTGTACATAGCTGGCTCATGTCATCATGTTAGGTTTGTGATGTACATAGCTGGCTCATGTCATCATGTTAGGTTTGTGATGTACATAGCTGGCTCATGTCATCATGTTAGGTTTGTGATGTACATAGCTGGCTCATGTCATCATGTTATGTTTGTGTTGTAGATAGCTGGCTCATGTCATCATGTTAGGTTTGTGATGTACATAGCCGGCTCATGTCATCATGTTAGGTTTGTGTTGTACATAGCTGGCTCATGTCATCATGTTAGGTTTGTGTTGTACATAGCCGGCTCATGTCATCATGTTAGGTTTGTGATGTACATAGCTGGCTCATGTCATCATGTTAGGTTTGTGATGTACATAGCAGGCTCATGTCATCATGTTATGTTTGTGATGTACATAGCTGGCTCATGTCATCATGTTAGGTTTGTGTTGTACATAGCTGGCTCATGTCATCATGTTATGTTTGTGATGTACATAGCTGGCTCATGTCATCATGTTAGGTTTGTGTTGTACATAGCTGGCTCATGTCATCATGTTATGTTTGTGATGTACATAGCTGGCTCATGTCATCATGTTAGGTTTGTGATGTACATAGCTGGCTCATGTCATCATGTTATGTTTGTGTTGTACATAGCTGGCTCATGTCATCATGTT
The DNA here is from genome assembly GCA_029237695.1 of Conchocele bisecta. NCBI lineage: Eukaryota > Metazoa > Mollusca > Bivalvia > Lucinida > Thyasiridae > Conchocele > Conchocele bisecta. The sequence continues at coordinate 40,123,819 of CM055265.1, read as the reverse complement.
ATGTTTGTGATGTACATAGCTGGCTCATGTCATCATGTTAGGTTTGTGATGTACATAGCCGGCTCATGTCACATGTTATGTTGCCTAATGGCATGATAGACATTAATCCTTTCAACACCACATGCCTGTATAGTGGGATTGGCAAATAGTGTAGATCAGATGAGCCGGCTCATCAGGATCTGCACTGTTTGCAAGTAATTTTCACATTTTTTACAACGAAAACACCCCCTTTTCATAAATGGACTAGTCTGAAAATCATTTTGAGACATTTGGATTGGTCCGGAAAATAACATATAAAAATCCTACGTCATACTCTATTTATATATATGGTGCGCGACATGTAAGTGGAGGTCACTAACTACCAACAATATGCTTCACATACATGTATGGGACATAATATACCTGCATACCGATGTCTCCGAATTTATACCTTTGTCCGAGTTTACCCGGATTGACCCTAACCCTTTCAACATAACATGCCTGTATAGTGGGATTGGCAAAACGTGTAGATCCAGATGAGCTGGCTCGTGACGAGCCGTCTCATCGGGATCTGCAGTTTGCAACACGTTTTTGAGAACGAAAACACCCCCTTTTCATAAATGGACTAGTCTGAAAATCATTTTGTGATGATTGGATTGGTACGGAAATTAACATATAAAAATCCATTCCAGTTACTTAGGGGTGAAAGGGTTAAACAATGAAAATGGCTCGGTAAATGGGACAAAAGTTGGTTATGGTTTATTGAAGGTTATATTTTTAGCTAATGTTAATGTGCAAGTATGGTTGCTGTAGGCATATTACTGTAGAGGATATACCAAAACCTTTGACTGGATACAGACGTCGAAACTGGAGTGACAATTCAAGATCACAAAAATGCCGAGTCACAATTTATGCTCTTTTCAAGCACGGGTGAACTGGAAAAATTTGACAGCGCTCCAGATAAGGTATTGGCGTATTTTACGCACTTATTTCAGCAGAATACGCATTGATTATCAAAAGTGGGAGTACAAAATACTCACAGCAATGTGAAAATATGCATTGATTTTCAAATGAGCAGTGAAATTACCGTAATAAAGTTGAAAATTTACTTAAGTGAAGTGCAAAAAAACACATTTGCTTTTTGCAGCTTTTTGCAGGTGAATTTTTAAATTAGTTTTATTATGTTTTCATCATTTGTTCCATATTTAATAAGAAAATAAATAATAAATGTGTAACTGTACAAAACGCATTGAGTTTGAAAACTGAGGGTACAATACTCTTTAGATACAAAACTTATCTGGAGCTGATTTGATGCAGTTAATTTGTTTTCATTAATTCTGGTTTTATTTCTGTTCAACAGCAAGCTCCATACAGATGCAAGTGTACCTTTATACGGTGAGTATCATACATTCAGCACCGATATTAAAACACCTGCAGCCCGTTTCACTAGACTTCGCACCACTAAGAAGTTCGTAAATGCAAAATTGAAATCCACAATAACATTTGTTCTGACAGCCGGTTTTAGTTTTTGAAAATCTAGATGTGTTACATTTAATGACATGAACCTGTAGATACAAAATGGTAGCATTAGAGGAACACATTAATGTGATAAGCAAATCCATAGAAATCTTTGTACGAACATTTTTTATCATACAAAGTTTAGTCAAACGGCTCCTGGAATTCACCCGAGGGTGATTACAATATGCCGGTGGGCATAAAACATGCATGTGGGTATAACACCTGTGCCTGAAGATCCTTGCGGGACCCGGTGACCTGCTCCTTGATGAATGTGATGTCCTGGGGCGTCAGTCCGTACTCCGTGAATACCGGGTCCAGCTCGTTGTCCTTCAGCAGGTAATCCAGCATCTTCTCTGACGCTTCTTCATGCTGCATGCACACGCACGGAATGTATAGGAATACATAGAGGATATTCATATTTTTGCAACGAATATGACATATATGTTCATCGAGTGGTGTGAAATGTCCATATTTCACGAGTGTTGTTAGGCACGAGTGAAATATGGACATTTCACACCACGAGATGAACATATGTCATATTCGTTGCAAAAATATGAATATTCTATTTATTATATACCGCTCCATGGAAATTAGCAGTTTTTTAGACTGTATACGGTAATGAATGTGTATTGGCAGCCTATTTGCAGACCGGCACTGCAGGTGCGCGTTATGAATATAGATAGCGGAAGTAGTCGTATTTTCACAGGAAGTTGTTTATTTCATCGATGAGAACATATGACTTTTATTTACATCGTATAACTATGTATTTCATGGGTAGGTATATAATAAATACTGTTTATTTAACCTGTAGCCTATTTCACCAACATTGCAAAGTATACTTATCTAGCAAAGTATACTTTGAGGGAGAAATTTTCAATTTTAAAATAAATTTATTATTTGTTATTATACTGAATTTATTACATTATCATAGCCATTTTGGCTGTGATAATGTAATACATTCAGTATAATAATTCTGCGTACTTTTAATCATCAAATATATGCAGTCGGTAGTTCTGTATGAAATAATGCATTTCCAGAAAAATAAATGATTACTCCCTCAAAGTATACTTTGCTAGAAAAGAATAGTTCGCAATTTTGATGAAATCGGCTACTGGTGAACTGATTATCGTGAAATAATGTGATTGGGTCCTGCCGTTAAACAAATGAGTTTGTTTAGCGGTAGAACTCAATCATGAGGGCATTATTTCAAGATAATCAGTTCACTGGGCTAAATAAACATTTTCTTACATTTCACATATGCAGCCCTTCCAGCAGTGAAAAAAAAATATAGGATTTTTTTTAAAACAATATAGGAAACTATATCTGGCCTCCCAACACCCCTTCTAGCCAGCCGCGTTCCATCACAATCATTTATTTGTGCAAATAAGTCATTTACCACAAGAAATGTAACTTATTACATTAAAAAAGGGATTTTTGAAAAACAATTAAGAATGAATTGGCACACATCATGGTACTACATAAATTAATTTTGTTGAAATGATGTCAACATCACATTAATAAATACTTATGGATGTCCTTTAAATTGCATGATGAATTTAGTGCAACAAATTTAACAAAAAAGATCTATTTTAACCAAAGAAAAACCAACCTTTTGCTTACCCAAAAAATATATAGGAATTATAGGAATTTTGCCCAAAATATAGGATATTATAGGACATTTTGAAAAAGTCTGAAAAATATAGGAATTATAGGAATTATAGGACCGCTGGAAGGGCTGCATATGATTTGTCATGAAAACAAAGCAAATCAAGCTTAAACTATGGCCAAGAGTTATGCGAATTAATTTCTGGAGGTGAGCCGTAGTGATGACGACTGTCTCGCGATTCAGAGGGTGTGTCTGAGAACGTGATTTGATTGGTCGAAGAAACACTTCATTGTGACGTTACTGACGTCATTTCTCCATATATGGTAAACACGAGTGGTGTAAACTACTGCTGCCGAGTGGTGTAATTCACCGTTAGATGTCTGTAAACTACCGGCTGAAATGTAAGAAACCATGTTATACAAGTTTATAAAAGGGACCGTATGATACTTGCCATGGGGTACCTATTCTTTCAAACTACTACAAATATCTTGCCTAGAAAAAACAAGAGCTCCGCGGAGCAAAATGTCCCGCCTGGCGCAGTTTGATAGTATATATGGAGCTTGTAATAACCTTGGGGTTAGCGAGCAACATGGGCTTTCTGTAGAATGATGCGGGATGTTGTTATAAATGCATGTATGGAATATTTAAGCATAAACTGAGCGTTAATTTGTAAGCCAGTGATCTTGACCTTTGGGGTTAGAGGGCACCATGGGCTTTCTGTAGAATGATGCGGGATGTTGTTACAAATGCATATATGGAATATTAAAGCATAAACTGAGCGTCGACTTTTCCAAACATGGAAATTTCTAATTCAGTGACCTTGACCTTTGGGGTTAGCGGGCACCATGGGCTTTCTGTAGAATGATGCGGGATGTTGTTACAAATGCATATATGTCATATTAAAACATAAACTGAGCGTTAACTTTTCCAAACACGGAAATTTCTAAGTCAGCGACCTTGACCTTTGGGGTTTACGGGCACCATGGGCTTTCTGTAGAATGATGCGGGATGTTGTTACAAAAGCATGTATGGAATATTAAAGCATAAACTGAGCGTTAACTTTTGCAAACACACAAATTTCTAATTCAGTGACCTTGACCTTTGGGGTTAGCAGGCACCATGGGATTTCTGTAGAATGATGCGGGATGTTGTTACAAATGCATGTATGGAATATTAAAGCATACATAAATGGAGCGTTAACTTTTCCAAACACGGAAATTTCTAAGTTAGCGACCTTGACCTTTGGGGTTTGCGGGCACCATGGGCTTTCTGTAGAATGATGCAGGATGTTGTTACAAATGCATGTATGGAATATTAAAGCATAAACTGAGCGTTAACTTTTGCAAACACGGAAATTTCTAAGTCAGTGACCTTGACCTTTGGGGTTAGTGGGCACCATGGGCTTTCTGTAGAATGATGCAAGATGTTGTTACAAATGCATGTATGGAATATTAAAGCATAAACTGAGCATTGACTTTTCCAAACACGGAAATTTCTAAGTCAGCGACCTTGACCTTTGGGGTTTGCGGGCACCATGGGCTTTCTGTAGAATGATGTGGGATGTTGTTACAAATGCATGTATGGAATATTAAAGCATAAACTGAGCGTTAACTTTTCCAAACACGGAAATTTGTAAGTCAGTGACCTTGACCTTTGGGGTTAGCGGGCAACATGGGCTTTCTGTAGAATGATGTGGGATGTTGTTACAAATGTATGTATGGAATAATAAAGCATAAACTGAGCATTAACTTTTGCAAACACGGAAATTTCTAAGTCAGGCCAGAGTTTGTTGATTATTCGTTTCTCAGACCCGCCGCCCCGATTTTAGCCAAAATCGAAAAAAATAAAAATTAAAAAAAATCCATTTTTTTTTCCGGCGCGAAACGGCCCAGGGCGAATGGGAATTGAAACGAAACGACCCGACACCGAATCTAGATCACGGTCGTTTGGACGCTTATTTTCTTTTTGTTAATCTTAACAAAACGAAAACAAGCGTCCAAATGACCGTTTGAGATCAAAATGGATGCGCCCGTCGAGCCGTCCGGCTCGAGAGACGGTGTGGTTTGGGATCAAATGCCAACGAAAGTTCCAAATTTGGAAAGAGGGTCGGCGGGCGAAAAACTGTCAACATTCGTCGCCCGTTATGTTGGCGACGTTAATATTAAGTCGGTCACGTCCATATTTGCGAAGAAATCGTACGAAGACTCTGGTTAGCAGAAAATAAATTATAAAAACAACAACAACAACAAATTATTTATTATATTTGGACAGATCTCGACGAAAACAAATAAATTTTATTATGCACCAGTCAATGTGGTCAATGTGAATCCCCCCCCACCCCCACATTTAATTTGGCTGCTTTTCTCCACTCTGCCTGATTGAATTCACAGGTTGGCACTTCACCCCGGCTGTCAGATTCCAGGAAAGAATAAACCACAGTATGTCCTGCTTCTCGTAAAAGCCGAGTAAAAGGAGTTAAACAATGGGGTTCATCCTTATATGAACACCGGTTCCCTTGCTTGGCCTTCAGATACTTCTTTTGACTTTGTTGTATCTGTAAGTTAAGTCCGGTTATACTATACATTTTTAATAGGCGAGATATATGTACTTTACCACGTACATGTATGTATCTACCAGTACACAAGAACTGATCTAGATCTAGATCTATGGTGGTTGAAAACATGTCTTCACACACTTTGTAGCCAATTATTTTTGGTGGGTTTTTTTTTTTTTTTTTTTTTTCCTCCTACGGACATAATCCGAGAAACAAAAAAAAAATGCTGGTCGACGATTTTTTATTTTTATTTTTTTCCCTCCTCCTACGGACATAGTTGTCGGCAAAATCCGAGAAACAAATAAAAAAAAAACTCTGGCCTCAGTGACCTTGACCTTTGGGGTTAGTGGGCACCATGGGCTTTCTGTAGAATGATGCAGGATGTTGTTACAAATGCATGTATGGAATATTAAAGCATAAACTGAGCATTAACTTTTCCAAACACGGAAAGTTCTAAGTCAGTGACCTTGATCTTTGGCGTTAGCGGACATCATGGGCTTTCTGTAGAATGATGCGGGATGTTACAAATGCATGTATGGAATATTAAAGCATAAACTGAGCGTTAACTTTTCCAAACACGGAAATTTCTAAGTCAGCGACCTTGACCTTTGGGTTTGCGGGCACCATGGGCTTTCTGTAGAATGATGTGGGATGTTGTTACAAATGCATGTATGGAATATTAAAGCATAAACTGACCGTTAACTTTTCCAAACACGGAAATTTGTAAGTCAGTGACCTTGACCTTTGGGGTTAGCGGGCAACATGGGCTTTCTGTAGAATGATGTGGGATGTTGTTACAAATGTATGTATGGAATATTAAAGCATAAACTGAGCATTAACTTTTGCAAACACGGAAATTTCTAAGTCAGCGACCTTGACCTTTGGGGTAAGCGGGCATCATGGGCTTTCTGGAGAATGATGTGGGATGTTGTTACAAATGCATGTATGGAATATTAAAGCATTCCATTGAGGGAAACAGAAGTTACAATGAATTAACCCGAGCGTTAAGTTTTAGAAACAGAGCTAAACGCAAACCGCCGCCGCCGCCGACATTACTTGGTGTCAACATCGGTACACTTACACGGTTGATAGGAAATAGCAGCAAATTGGTAATTTTTCTCCGACCAATTTTTAAGACTACAGTAGTTTTCAAATCTCAATCGGTCTGAGATATCAAAAATCGGTCCAGAACCGATAAACTGAACATTTTAGAAGCCCTGGTTACAAGGGTAGCGTCACTACTCTCAGTGAATTGCTTAACTGACCAGCGTGATGTCAAACACTCAAATCCAGGTGGACCAATTAACTCTTTGCATGCTGGGAAATTTGTGGGCTATAAATAGTTCAAAAATAGCGGACGACAAATCATCATATTTTCTTGTATTTTTCCGCGTAAATATCATGCATATGTCTTGGAATTTCATTAGAATTGTGTCCGGAGGACACAATTCTAATGAAATTTCAAGACATATTTAGAGAGAAATATCAAATCCAGGTGGACCAATTAAGCAAACAACCTGAGGTAGGTGATTTATCCAAGTGTTTATGTGATCGAGATAGCGAAGTGATTTTTAACCTATTTTCATACGAAGGGGACATAATGAACAGTCGAGATAGAGAACATATACGAGGTAGGGCATGGTCAACATAGCCGAGGAAATTTATATTAAACAAATAAGGATATAATTCGGGACTTTAGTGAATCATCGAGATACTGATATTCGAGATACTGGTGCTCGACTGTATACCGGTACTTATCTTGCTAATTACACTTTGAGGGAGAAATTTTCAATTTAAGGGTAAATTTATTAATTTTTAATAAATCAATTTATTACATTTTGGCCGTGATAAATCAATAAATTCAGTTTCATAATTCTGCATACTTTTAATCATCAAATATATGTAGTCGTTAGTTCTATATGAAATAATGCATTTTGGAAAAAATAATGATTACTCCCTCAAAGTACACTTTGTTAGATAAGTAAGCTTTGCAAATTTGGTGAAATAGGCTACAGGTAACTCACTGTGCACCGACGAATACACTACTTCATGCGTAGATACCTCAGTAATGATCTGATTTAGTAAATATGTGGCAGTGACTGGAGAAATAGGGCTTACAGGATTTGTGTAACTGCAAGTCAAATAGAGCATTCCTGTAGCCCGATGACATTCTATATTACTCGTTAGAAGCACAACGGGTGTTTCATTGATGGAATGGCGAACAGTGAAGATCCTGATCAGACTGTGCAGATGCACAGGCTGATCTGGATCTACACTGGTCGCAAAATCCATAAGCCCCATTTATCCAGTCACATATAATGACAGATATTTCATTGATTGGTTGTAGAACCATGCCGGTCCTTCCTGATCAGATTGTGCAAGTGTCCAAATATTGAAGCAATCCATCAAGTAATATTAAAGTTATTTGATGATAAAGAAACCTGTACCAACTTTTTTAAGTAAAAAATGGCTAAGTGTTTCCACAACCATGTGAAGGTCAAAATTGTCAATGTGATGTTAATGGGGGCATAAGTGTGTTCCAAATGCTTACATGGATCAAGTGTCCAAATATTGAAGCAATATATCAAGTAATGTTAAAGTTATATGATCATCATTATGAAAAAAACTTGCACAAACTTATTGACGAAAAAATAAAGGCTACATGTTTACAAGAATGTGAAGGTAAAAAAGGTCAAGGTCATGTTAATGGCGGTATGATTGTGTTCCATATGCTCACGTGTATCAAGTGTCAAAATATAGAAGCAATCCGTAAATTTTTTATTAAAGTTATATCATGATGAAGAAACTTGTACAAACTTTTTGACATTGTTGACGTGGACGGCTGAAAAAGTGCCTTCCGCTAAAGCAGGCACGACAAAAAAATCACATTATTTGTTTCATATAACTTTGACAGACAACAGAATCGTACTCACCCTCCACTTGGTGTTCGGGCACATGAGCGGTATAAACTTGCCATCAAACATGTGGGAGAATGGACCGTGACCTGAAGTAAATGCACAACTCATATGCAGCATATGCTCAATAAATGTAAATCCATTATTGAAATTTCCGGACGATCCTAAATTTGCACTTACGAACATTTTAGTCGTAAGAAGTTTAGTGAAATGGCCCTCAGGTGTCCAGTCGGGATTCCGGTAAGAATATCAGTAACATTGATGGAAGTATCCCTCAAAATGTTAACCAGTGCTCTAGATAAGGGCCGTAGTAGCGTATTATTTTGAAACGGGCCCCTGTTGAAATAAAAGCATCTCGGGAGGCAAGGAGCGCAAGTTCCTTCCTTTCAGTTTTATATTGGTTTTTGCATAGTAATTAAGTTAAACAATTCCATCAACAGAACAATATAGTAAGACTAGATGGCCGCGGCCTGCATGTCGCGCCTTGTGGCGAGACATGGACACTAAAAAAAGATATAGTATAACGAAAAACATTAACCCAAAAACTTAACCAAAAACTTTAACCGGACACACGTACGTACGTACGCCAAAGTGCTGACTATATCGCGCTTTCCGCAAGCAGGCACGAAAAAAGAGGGGTAGAATGAAAATATAGATGATGATAAACACCCATGTGAAGTTTCAAGGTAATGGGCAAAGCAGTTGCAGAGATGTAGTATAACGAAAAACTTTAACCAAAAAACTTAACCAAAAACTTTAACCAAAAAACTTTAATCAAAAAACTTAACCAAAAACTTTAACCAAAGAACTTAACCAAAAACGTTAACCAAAAAACTTAACCAAACAACTTAACCAAAAACTTTAACCGGACACACGTACATACGTACGTACGTACGCCAAAGTGCCGACTATATCGCGCTTTCCGCAAGCGGGCGCGACAAAAATCACAGATCTTGGGATTTTAAATTTCCCTGACATTTGCTAAAATTTCAAATTTCCCTGACAAAAATAAACAAGAGCTCCGCGGAGCAAAATGTCCCGCCTGGCGCAGTTTGATAGTATATATGGAGCTTGTAATAACCTTGGGGTTAGTGAGCAACATGGGCTTTCTGTAGAATGATGCGGGATGTTGTTACAAATGCATGTATGGAATATTAAAGCATAAACTGAGCGTTAATTTGCAAGTCAGTGACCTTGACCTTTGGGGTTAGCGGGCACCATGGGCTTTCTGTAGAATGATGCGGGATGTTGTTACAAATGCATATATGGAATATTAAAGCATAAACTGAGCGTTGACTTTTCCAAACATGGAAATTTCTAATTCAGTGACCTTGACCTTTGGGGTTAGTGGGCACCATGGGCTTTCTGTAGAATGATGCGGGATGTTGTTACAAATGCATATATGGCATAATAAAACATAAACTGAGCGCTAACTTTTCCAAACACGGAAATTTCTAAGTCAGTGACCTTGACCTTTGGGGTTAGCAGCCACCATGGGATTTCTGTTGAATGATGCGGGATGTTGTTACAAATGCATGTATGGAATATTAAAGCATAAACTGAGCGTTAACTTTTGCAAAGACGGAAATTTCTAAGTCAGTGACCTTGACCTTTGGGGTTAGCGGGCACCATGGGCTTTCTGTAGAATGATGCGGGATGTTGTTACAAATGCATATATGGAATATTAAAGCATAAACTGAGCGTTAACTTTTCCAAACACGGAAATTTCTAAGTCAGTGACCTTGACCTTTGCGGTTTGTGGGCACCATGGACCTTCTGTAGAATGATGCAGGATGTTGTTACAAATGCATGTATGGAATATCAAAGCATAAACTGAGCGTTAACTTTTCCAAACACGGAAATTTCAAAGTCAGTGACCTTGACCTTTGGGGTCAACGGGCACCATGGGCTTTCTGTAGAATGATGCAGGATGTTGTTACAAACATGCATGTCGGGATGGGATTATGCATAAACTGAGCATTAACTTTTCCAAACACTGGAATGTTGTAAGTCAGTGACCTTGACCTTTGGCGTTAGCGGGCATCATGGGCTTTCTGTAGAATGATGCGGGATGTTGTTACGAATGCATGTATGGAATATTAAAGCATAAACTGAGCGTTAACTTCTCCAAACGAATATTAAACCATAAACTGAGCGTTAACTTTTCCAAACACGGAAATTTCTAAGTCAGTGACCTTGACCTTTGGGGTTAGCGGGCAACATGGGCTTTCTGTAGAATGATGCGGGATGTTGTTACAAATGTATGTATGGAATATTAAAGCATAAACTGAGCATTAACTTTTGCAAACACGGAAATTTCTAAGTCAGCGACCTTGACCTTTGGGGTTTGCGGGCACCATGGGCTTTCTGGAGAATGATGCGGGATGTTGTTACAAATGCATGTATGGAATATTAAAGCATAAACTGAGCATTAACATTTGCAAACACGGAAATTTCCAAGTCAGCGACCTTGACCTTTGGGGTTAGCGGGCACCATGGGCTTTCTGTAGAATGATGCGGGATGTTGTTACAATTGCATGTATGGAATATTAAAGCATAAATTGAGCATTAAATTTCGCAAACACGGAAATTTCTAAGTCAACGACCTTGACCTTTGGGGTAAGCGGGCACCATGGGCTTTCTGTAGAATGATGCAGGATGTTGTTACAAATGCATGTATGGAATATTAAAGCATAAACTGAGCGTTAACTTTTCCAAACACATTGAGGGAAACAGAAGTTACAATGAATTAACCTGAGCGTTAAGTTTTAGAACTAAACGCAAAAACTTAACGTTGAATGCATGTGAAAAGTAGGTCAATCAACCATGAAAACTAGGTCAAGGTCACATGGACTCCCTCTGTGTGAGATGGTTACACCACAGTGTTGATGTATACATATATAAGTATGGAGGTCGTAGGTGTTATAGTTTTCTGGAAACTGACCTAAACGCAAAAACATAACGTGAAATGTTGACGCCACCGCCGCCGACGACGCCGCCGCTGACGACGCCGATGGAAAAGCTATACCTATGTCCCGCTTCTGCTAAAGCAGGCGGACAAAAATCTCTTGACATTTCCCCCCGACATGTGGGAACCCTGAATTGTACCTTTAAATCATCACACATGTACGATCCTCTATGTACAGGCAGTGAAGATGAAACAACGAATCACAGTCGATGCAAAATTACTTTTATTGATGCTTTATTTGTTGAAAGGTGTCACATGAAGTTACCGAGCGATGTCAGTGCAATAACGCAACATAAGCTGGTGTGAATTTCAATGAAAACCAGAATAGCGTAATAACCCTAAATATTCGGACACCATTTATTTGGGGAAACACATGCAACTATATGGTTTCCCTACAACAGTGATCATGCCAATAGTTAGGGTTAGTACGGCAGTACTGGTTTAATCACAATAACCGTGTATTTGGATACAATTTGTTTTGGGAAACCCCTATTTATTATACTCTTGAAAATGATTTGCACGGGTTTCACTGTGAGAGAAAACCCGTAATCAACTCCTTACAAATAATACACCGTGACTGCACGCCTGTTTTCTTGGAAACCACAAGCTACCATGCAAAATGTTTAATTTTTATTAGTAAAAATAAACTTATTTGAAAATTTGGAAAGGGTCTCGACTAATCTAGAATTTTAATGTGATTGACACATTCCAAACATTCACTCAAATATATCAGTCTCACAGAAACAGCTGCGTAATTTGGATTTTAAAAAGTTTACATGACGTCACATTTGACGTGTACGTCATATTTGATGTCACACACCGTAATGTCAAAACGCGGGAAAACACGTCATTGTCCAACTATTCATGCGCACATCACAATTCATTTATTATAATCTCCAAAATAGACTAAATGTGCATATATATCCGCCGTGGAAGTGTAATAAATAGATATTCCATCATACATGTTTGAATAGCGGAAATAATACACTCGTGTCCCTAGGCGTCCGTGCAAGCAACTCGTTCGCTACGCTCACTCATTGCTTATGCGGAAGCCGACACACACTCATATATTATTTCCCGCTATTCAAAATGTACGATGGGATATCCTCTATTTAATAGGGGTTTCCCAAAGCAAATTGTGTCCCAATATTTAGGGTCACTACGGTACCTTAGATTGATTTGGGTTTTACGGGAAAACGGACGGAAAAAAGACGGGATTGCGCTTATGGTTTGTCATCATACAAATGCCCCCGGTGGCAGATTGGAGAAACTCTAGCAATTGTCTGAACCAAAACTGTTAAGGTCAAAAGAACATGGTCATATTCACGGTGACATGGGTGTGTGGCATTTGTACACATGCATAATGTATTGAAATACTGAAGTAATCCTTCAAAGGATAAAAACATTAGACAGATTGGAGAAACTGCGAAAAGACTTCTTAACCAGACTCGAAACACACGGACGGACCATTGTGAGTACTAAATCCCATCCATTACATGTACAATATACAAGTACATGTACAAACATGTAAAAGTACATGTACAAATGGGGGGAAAATCCAAAAATCAGAACTGAATATTTACAATGAAAAATCTATATATTCAGCCCTGAAATCAGAATAATCCTGATCTGATGCCAGGTCCTCGCCACACCAGAATCACTTTGCCCCCTCCCAAAAGCAATAGGATCAGTAATAATCTTACCACTTTTATAATGGGCAATAACCCAATTCAACTCCCAGGTAACAAAAGAGCCAAAGATAAAAACATACCAGGAAAATTGTGATTCCTATAAGGAGGAACACCTACCGTTAATTTATGCCATCACGTTCACCCGATCACCACCCACATGGACGGACCAACACATGCACATACAGTTGTAACACTATGTCATATGCCTCCCTGCTCTATCAAGAATGGGTTCATACAGATAGTGTGTATCCGCAGCATGTCAATGTGTACATACAATGACCTCACCTAGATCGTGACAGAGGCCGGCTATCTCGACACACAGTACGTCTCGGTCCGTTATCTCGAGTTCGGGCTGACGGCGCTGTAACGCCCGCACCAGCTGTCCTGCCAAGTGGCACACCCTGTAGACACAAGTAGCCAATTTCACCAAAATTGCTAAGCATACTTATGTAGCCAAGTCTACTTTCAGGGAGTAATCATTTATTTTTCCCAAAATGCATTATTTCATAATTATAGAACTAACAACTGCATATATGTGATGATTAAAAGTATGCAGAATTATTATACTAAATTTATTACATTATCACAGCTAAAATGGCTGTGATATTGTAAAAAATTCAGTATAATAACAAGAAATGAGGCAAAGCCACGAAGGCCAGGTTTTTTCCAAGCATAGACACTTGGATAACATAATTATACCCACTTTTTGTAGACTAGATGGCCGTGGCCTGCATGTCGCGCCTTGGGGGAGGCATATACACTAAAACAAGAGGGCCATGATGGCCCTAATTCGCTCACCTCACTCCATGAACACCAGAGGAAAATGTGACATTGAGTTCATGTGTTTTAAGCGAGGACTATCATTTTACCAAATCTGAAATGCTTCACCCAAGGATCTTAACTTACTATGAAGTTTGGCCAGCATCGGCCATGTGGTTCCTGAGAAAAAGACGTTTAAAATCTTGAATAAATGGACCTTTTTGGCAGCCTTCATGGATGACATAATGATCCGATTCTGACAAATATTGCACCAGAGCAATCGCCTCATCGATACCTTCAATTTGATATATGACATGAGCATATTCGGTCAAAAATAAAATTTGACCCCACGGGCCACGCCCATTTTTGGACAGGACACAGGACAGTAGAGGACCATTAGAGCAATGCGTATATGAAGGATGAAGCTGATCCGTGAAAGGGAACAGAAATTTATAAGATATTTACCTGAGCGTTAAAGTTTTTGAAGCACCAATTATGTGACCTTGACCCTGGGCTTGGCGGGGGCAGGACGAACGTGGATTTGGCACAGGGCGGTAGAGGACCATTAGAGCAATGCGTATATGAAGTATGAAGCTGATCCGTGAAAGAAAACAGAAATTATACGATATTTACCTGAGCGTTAAAGTTTTTGAAGCACTAAGTATGTGACCTTGACCCTGGGCTTGGCGGGGGCAGGACGAACATGGATTTGGCACAGGACAGTAGAGGACCATTAGAGCAATGTGTATATGAAGTATGAAGCTGATCCATGGAAGGAAACAGAAATTATAAGATATTTACCCGAGTGTTAAAGTTTTTGAAGCACCAAGTATGTGACCTTGACCCTGGGCTTGGCGGGGGCAGGATGAACGTGGATTAGGTACAGGGCGGTAGAGGACCATTAGAGCAATGTGTATATGAAATATGAAGCAGATCGGTCAAAGGATGAAGAAATTATGAGACATTTACCCGAGCATTAATGTTTCGCGACGGACGGGACGGACGGACGGACAAGGGTAACCTTAATTACCAAATTCAATGGTTTCGGACCCGGCGCCAACTGTTTCGTCCCAAGCCGTTATGTTCGGCGTCTGAAATGCGCGTTAACCCAACTGTATACGAGACGATATATGTGGCCGTGTATACACTAGTCTATACTCGCAGTCATATTATTTGCTAGCCCGGCCGCGTACAGCCGACAAATAATCCGTGAATTAAACTTGCCCGATATAGAGCGCGTTCAAAATCGCTAGCGATTCTACCCGTAACCGTGTACATAGACACTGCTTGAATCTTACTTCACGCAAATTGACGTAAACTGTAAACAACAAATGGTCGCTGAATTAATACCATTTGTTGGCCGTTATCGATGGAATTAATTGGCAATTTCTTCAGAAAGTACTCGACCGCCACAAAAAGCACTCGCCATGGCGAGCTGGGCGAGTGAAATTTCAACCCCTGCATGAAGTTTGGTGACTATAGGCCCAATGGTTACCGAGGAGAAGACGTTTGAAAATGTTCACGGACGACGACGGACACATTGCGGTAACAATAGCTCACATGAGCTTCGCTCAGGTGAGCTAAAAAGAGATATAGTAGATGGAAAAAATTTAACCAAAAAACTTTAACCGGACACACGGATGTACGGACGGACGGACGTATGCCAAAATGCCGACTATATCGCGCTTTCCGCAAGCGGGCGCGACAATGATGATAAACACCCACGTGAAGTATCAAGGTATTGGGTGAAGCAGTTGCAGAGATATAGTACACGAAAAAACTTTAAAAAAAAAAAATTCAAAGTAATTTGACCTTGACATTGGGCACAGGGGCCGCACGGTTGGGGGGTACAATGAAAATATGGATGATGATAAACACCCATGTGAAGTTTCAAGGTAATGGGCGAAGCAGTTGTAGAGATATAGTATAACAAAAAACTTTAACCAAAAGATTTTAACCAGACGTACGTTAAAAAGTTAACGTTGAAAATGGCTAAGTCAATTACGTAGAAATAATAGGTGAAGGTAAAAAAAATGGTCACATGTTGGATAGTTGTATGTGGTGGGCACCCCTTGGTTATGAAGCTGTGAAAGTTTGGTGGTCCTAGGTGGTACAGTACCAAAGAAATGGACTTAAAACACGAAAACTTAACATTGTAAACGCGAAAAGTTAACATTGAAAATGGCTAAGTCGACTGTGCTGAAAAAATGGGTTAAGTTCATAAAAAGGTAACATGTTGAATAGTGATATGTGGTGGGCACCCCTTGGTTATGAAGCTGTGAAAGTTTGTTGGTCCTATGTGGTACAGTAACAAAGAAATGGACGAAAACATGAAAACTTAACATTGATTGTGGACGCCGCCCGCCCGCCCTTTGCCAATCCAATAGCCTGGGTAAAAAAAAACCTGGCTAAAAATTAATAAATTTATCCTAAAATTTTGGTGAAATAGGCTACTGGTATATATTATATATACCACAACCATTGCTCCATGTAACATAATAACGGGAGCTGAATAAATGCTATTCATATCTGAAGTAACTAAATAAACCTGAAGTGCCGTTTTTTACTTTATTTTTTCATATTTTACCCTATTAAATCGCGGCCACTGTCTCAACAGCAAATTCAAGATGGCGGCAGATTTTAAAATATAAATCACTGTTGATTCCGCTGAAATTTGTTCATTTTAGTATATGTGAAGTAACGACAAAGACATGTCCGTTTTGATTGTAATGCTTATTATGACAACTGTGAGGTCTAAAGCCAGCGAATATTGAAGCTCATTGTAAATAAATGGGAAATTTAATCAGACACAAAACCGATTTGACCTCCATGAACATCGCCATTTTCTATTGCATGACGTCGCTTGATTTTTGACGCTTGACTAGCGAATGCCGTCAAAACATGAGGTCACGTATGTTCAAGCAAATAAGTTCAAGATGCAGTATAATACAGATTATTGCTTTAGAAATAACAATAATTATTTTGCAACCTTAATTCATGCTGTTGTTAAACTGCTCATAGTTTACACAGGATAGTGCTACTGGCTAAGTGAGGAAGAGCAATAACTCAAACAGGGGATTGGTCAAATGTTAACACACAGCTGCCCCCCTTACAATTCTATTTCGGGGGGAAAGGGCATTATGGGTAATAAAGGTCAAGGCTTTTCTTTTCCATGTGGCAGCTTTTCAAAGCAAGCAAAGAAACAACATTTACCGGCCCACCACACCCCCTATTTTTAGTTACATACGTTTCTTGAATTTGCAAATCTACCCGAGAGGTCTGCAAGAGACATGAGGGCCTATGCTATCTGTCAGAACATATTACTGCTGGCTATGTCTAAACTACAGGTTGGTACTTGAGCCAGACTATAAGCCAACTACGACTGCAGCCAGGCCGAAGGGAACCAGACATCACACTACACAGGGCATGCTTGGCAAGAACAGAAGTGGCACGTGGATACCTGCGAGCAACCTGATACCACCACAGGACATGGAACTAAGTGACCAGATAGTTACATACAATATATACAATTCTGCAACCACAGTCGCTAAAGAGAGCGGAAAATTCTAGGGGCCGGGGGTCGATTAATTCACTTTCATCCATTTGCAATAGTCTTATTTGAAATAAATGACTTATTTATTTATTTTAGATAAGACAAATAAATCAAAAAGGATTTTTGTCCATTTAAAACTTGCAGTTGCATCTCCCTTTTAAAACGGTTCTTAATGAAGTACCTAGGAAAGGAAGAGACAATTGCAGGTCTGGGGACCAGGCTTATGCTCTATCGTGTCCTGGCACTGCATTGCCGTGTGTTCCCATTTTGGCTATTACATCATAAATGTCAGCCATCAGTGTTTCCTGCGTGTGTTCCTATCTCAATCAAATGGCTGAACATCAGGCACTTTCTGTGTGTGTTTCAGATATTATATACATATGTGTGTATGTGTGTGTATTTATATGTATATAACATTCAGTGCCTAACTAATCCAATATCATTTACAATGGCATTTTCCCATTGCCTCAGTCACGGTGCCAATTTATTGGCATTACCTAGCGGGGCTAATTAGCGGCCACATACATTCCAATATCATTTTGATGTTGTAACTAAAATACAATGTGTTTTATGGTGAAGATAAATCAAGTGATTCAATCTGATGTGTTATTGTGTTTTTAAATATGCGAGTCATAAAATAATAAATACATAGATAGTGAGGTCGAATATAAATTATATTTGCTTTCGGCCCAATAAAGCTGTCTAAGGCTCAACCTACTATATTTTATATTAGACGGCACTAACCATGCATTTACTATATACAGGGCTCCAGATAAGGAATTAGTAATTGAGTATTGTCACTCCATCATTTCTGAAGCAATTGGGTATTCCAAAATTTTAATTGGGTAAAATAAAATCACACAACTGTTTACACATCAACAGACAGCAATTATTGAATAGTTTCCTTCAAACAATTCTAATGAAATACCAAGATGTGTTTTCATGGAAAATAAGAAAAATATGCTATATTTGTGGTCTGTTTATTGTTTTCTGCAGCATGATAAAGGTACCACAAAATCTGTATTGCTTTTTGATACTCGCTACTTCTGATTTCAATTGGGTTTTTGGCAATTTTAATTGGGTATTTAAGCAAATACACAGCTTATCTGGAGCCCTGTCTATAGAGGATCTAACATTAGTAATGATTTAATATGAAATTTATTAAACAAACTAAATATTATATTAAATCAATACAAATGTTAGATTTTATGTATTGCACAGCATCATATCCTGAATTTGTACTGGTCACCTAACGAGTTTCGAGTGGAGGTTTCACTTGCATATTATGATTTTCAGTAAACTGTGTTATTGCACTGTGAAAACCAATTTTAAGCAATAATATTATATTTAAACAAAACAAATTTGATTATTAAAATCATCGAAGATCAAAGATCATTGCTAATAAAATTAGAACAAAATAATATTCGGTTTTGCACTGATAACAAGCGGGCATGATAAAAATCTACATTTTTCTCATTAATAGAATAGGCAAAAACTTTGCATGGAAAAGTCGTTGGATAGTTAAGCTGCCAAGAAAATCTGATGCCCAACATACCCAATAGAATGTTCAAATCGACTGTGTGTGGCGCCATAATAAACAAAGAAGCAGTTGCCAAGCTGTCGTATAAAGCGCAATCGCTGGAACTGGGGTGTGTCGATAATCTCCACACACAGCGGGTGTAACTCTATGTGGCCATGAATCGGGTCGTTGAATACCTGCAATTACCGAGTGATAGCAAGAAATCAGGGGCCCGTTTCACTAAACTTCTTACGACTAAAATGTTTAAGATCGTCTGTAAATGTCAATTTATAGATTTACATTTATTGAGCATAGGCTGCATATGCAGCCTATGCTCAATAAATGTAAATCCAATAATTATTTACAAGAAAACATTGTTAGTGAAACAGCCTCCAGTAACACTGATGGATGTACCCCTCAAACATGTGTTAGTCCTTTCACCCCTAAGTAACTGCAATGGATTTTGATATGTTAATTTTGCAACCAATCCAATCATCACAAAATGATCTTCAGACTAGTCCATTTATGAAAAAGGGGTGTTTTAGCTCCAAAAATTATGAAAATTACTTGCAAAAAGTGCAGATCCTTATGAGACGGCTCGTCACGAGCCGGCTCATCTGAATCTACACTGTTTGCCAATTCCACTATGTGGTGTTGAAAGGGTTGAAAACCCTTTAAAGAAACCAAGTCATTTGATCCTGACTTTGGGCATTGGGCCACAGAATGAAAATAAGGATGATGACAAATAAGCATATGAAGTTTCAAGCCAATCCGATTTACAGCTACAGAGGTAGCAGGTACCCAAAAACTTAAATGCAAATCTCAGACGGACGGACAGGGTGGCAACTTTATGGGGTACATAAAAATTGTTTTAACCCTTTCAACACCACAGGCCTGTTTAGTGGTATTGGCAAACAGCGTACATCCAGCTGAGCCGGCTCGCGGCGAGCCGGCTCAGCTGGATGTACACTGTTTGCAAGTAGTTTTCAAAAACACCCCCTTTTCATAAATGGACTAGTCAGAAAATCATTTTTGTACCATTGGATTGGTTGCAAAATTAACAGATCAAAATCCATTCCAATTACATAAGGGTGAAAGGGTCAAAGGCCGGCGGCTCAGTTGCTCAAAACCTCTGTTAGCTTAACAGACTGTTAAATATTTAGCAATGCTAAGGATTTAACAGTCTGTTAAGCTAACAGAAGCTTTGAGCAACCGGGCCCACATGGCAGTAGTACGCATGAAGAGCCTGACAAGGCATTTGTCCATGACCTTGGGCATGTGGGTGACATGCCATGCTGTGCCACAAAATGTAAATATAGATGATGATAAACAAGCTTATAAAAATGTATGCCATACTGCATTATTGGTATAGAGACATAAGACACTACTAATACTAATCTTGTAAAACCATTGCCACAGTCAATTGACCTTGACACTGGGCATGTGGGCCAGATGGGTGGGGTAAATCTATAGATGATGATAAACATGCATATGAAGTTTTAAATCAATTCAACTTATGGTTGCAGAGATTGATAATTATCTAGAAAATGTGTTCATAGAACACGGATGCCCCACATACCGCTTTGATAGTAAACAAGGCAAAATTCTCAGTCCAAAAGGGGTGGATAATCCATGACCCAGGGGTTGTATCAAAAATAAACTTTGCGCATCTATTCATCATAAGGAAGCTACATACCAAGATTCAGGTCTGTAGCTATGACGGTTTAAAAGTTTTACGAGTTACAAAGCAAAATTGGGAAATTCTAAGTTGAAAAGGGGAAGATAATCAATGACCCGGGGTTCGAATAAAAAATCAAAATAAACTTTGTGCATCTATTCATCATAAGGAAGTTACATACTAAGTATTAGGTCTGTAGCTATTAGGGTTTAAATGTTTTACGAGTTACAAAGCAAAATTGGGAAATGTCGAAAAGGGGGAGATAATCCATGATCCGGGGGTCGAATCAAAAATCAAAATAAACTTTGCGCATCTACTCATCATAAGGAAGCTACATACCAACTTTTAGGTCTGTAGCTAGTAAGGTTTAAAAGTTTTACCAGTTACAAGGTTGGTGACGGACAGACGGACAGACGGCCCACCAATAGTGAAGAAGGGGCCATTTCCATTGTTTCTTATATCAAAGAGATGGCCCCTTGTAATGAATAGAATAAGGGGCCATATGGAATAAATCAAAGGATTCTTTTGTGTTAGGCTCCGCCCCATGGCCCCTTCTACACCCTTGTTTGCTCGGACGGACAGACTAACATTTTGGGTTTATGGGCTATTTGTTCTTTACAAGATCAAAGGAATAGCCCCTAAACTACAAAGGCTTAGGGGCTATACGGAATAAGTCTATTGTATTCTTTTGTCTTAGGCTCCTCCCCCTAGCCCCTAAACACCCCAATGTTTGCCCGGACGGACGGATGGACGAGGTAACACTACATGACTGCTCCACTATCGTGGTGGGGCATAAAAATTTAACACAGATTTCGGGCAGACACACACATGCACAGATTTCGTCTTTCCACAAATGTAGCTGGAGAAATGGGGCTTATGGCTTTTGCTGCCAGTGTATATCCAGATCAGCCTATGCATCAGCACAGCCTGATCAGGATCTGCACTGTTTGCCATTCCATTAATGAACACCTGTCATGCTTCTAACATTTTATTTTTATTTTCTATATTTATCAATAAAATTATTTGAAAGGTCTTGTCATAACTTGGCCATGAAAACAACGTAATCCATACCCTGAATGCATGAATATTTATGAATACCTTTTTGGAATCGTTGACATTTTTGAGCGGGACCATCTGTGTTGTTTCTTGTATAAACTTCTGTACCAACAGCTGTCGTCCTATTGTCCTGAAATGGTATGGCGTGTTTGCTTGTAACGGGCACACAGATGACCTGTAGCTGATTTCACCAAAATTGCCAAGTATACTTATCTTGCTATGTACAATTTGAGGAGAAATTTTCAATTTAAGGATAAATTTATTAATTTTTATTATACTAAATTAATTACATTATCACAGCCACTTTGGCTGTGATAATGTAATAAATTCAGTATAATAATTCTGCATACTTTTAATCATCAAATATTATGCAGTTGTTAGTTCTACTGTAGAAGTTTCATCTCTCGAAATGGCAATAGTCAAAAAGTCGATGGCGTGCCATCGCAATATACCCACTTTCCCCAAATGCTAAGTCCGAAAGGGGGAGATAATCCATGATGGAGGGTCGGATCAAAAATCCGAATTCACTTTGCGCATCTGCACATGATAACGAAGCTACATAGCAAATATGAGGCGCGTAGGTATGAAGGTGAAAAAGTTTTTCGAGTTAGAAGGAAAAAATGGGAAATTCTGAGTCCGAAAGGGGGAGATAATCCATGATGGAGGGTCGGATCAAAAATCCGAATTCACTTTACGCATCTGCACATGATAACGAAGCTACATAGCAAATATGAGGCGCGTAGGTATGAAGGTGAAAAAGTTTTTCGAGTTACAAAGAAAAAATGGGAAATTCTGAGTCCGAAAGGGGGAGATAATCCATGATGGAGGGTCGGATAAAAAATCCGAATTCACTTTGCGCATCTGCACATGATAACGAAGCTACATACCAAATATCAGGCGCGTAGGTATGAAGGTGAAAAAGTTTTTCGAGTTACAAGGAAAAAATGGGAAATTCTGAGTCCGAAAGGGGGAGATAATCCATGATGGAGGGTCGGATCAAAAATCCGAATTCACTTTACGCATCTGCACATGATAACGAAGCTACATAGCAAATATGAGGCGCGTAGGTATGAAGGTGAAAAAGTTTTTCGAGTTACAAAGAAAAAATGGGAAATTCTGAGTAAAGGGGAGATAATCCATGATGGAGGGTCGGATCAAAAATCCGAATTCACTTTGCGCATCTGCACATGATAACGAAGCTACATACCAAATATCAGGCACGTAGGTATGAAGGTGAAAAAGTTTTTCGAGTTACAAGAAACGTGACGGACGTACGGACGGACGTACGGACGGACACCCGTGACGAAAACAATATCCCACTTTTTTTTACAAAAAAAATGGGTATAATAATGAAGGATTTGATTTCATCTAGGATTGCCCCCACTGTTTGTAGGATTGCCACCACTGATTGTAGGATTGCCCCCACTGTTTGTAGGATTGCCCCCACTGTTTGTAGGATTGCCCCCACTGTTTGTAGGTAGGATTGCCCCCACTGTTTGTAGGATTGCCCCCACTGTTTGTAGGATTGCCCCACTGTTTGTAGGATTGCCCCACTGTTTGTAGGATTGCCCCCACTGTTTGTAGGATTGCCCCCAATGTTTGTAGGATTGCCTCACTGTTTGTAGGATTGCCCCCACTGTTTGTAGGATTGCCACCACTGTTTGTAGGATTGCCCCCACTGGATTGCCACCACTGTTTGTAGGATTGTCCCCACTGTTTGTAGGATTGCCACCACTGTTTGTAGGATTGCCCCCAATGTTTGTAGGATTGCCTCACTGTTTGTAGGATTGCCCCCACTGTTTGTAGGATTGCCACCACTGTTTGTAGGATTGCCCCCACTGGATTGCCACCACTGTTTGTAGGATTGTCCCCACTGTTTGTAGGATTGCCACCACTGTTTGTAGGATTGCCCCCACTGTTTGTAGGATTGCCCCCACTGTTTGTAGGATTTACCACTGTTTGTAGGATTGTTTCCCCCACTGTTTGTAGGATTGCCCCCACTGTTTGTAGGATTGCCCCCACTGTTTGTAGGATGTTTGTAGGATTGCCCCCACTGTTTGTAGGATTGCCCCCACCGTTTGGCGTCTGTGATGTCTTCTGGAAGAAACATCAAATAAACACCATGTACAATTATTTAATTATTATACCCCTACAAACAAAGTTTGAGGGGGTATATAGGAGTCAGCTTGTCGGTCGGTCGGTCGGTCGGTCGGTGTCGGTCGATGTCGGTCGGTCTGTTGGAAATTCCCTTCCGCTCTATATCTTCTACACCCATGCATGGATTATCAAATGGCTTGGCACAAATGTTTCTCATGATGAGAAGGTGTGTCGCGATCAATAACCACGCACCTACGTCCAAGGTCAAGGTCACAGTTGAAGGTCAAAGGTCAAACCTATTGAAATTCCCTTCCGCTCTATATCTTCTACACCGATGCATGGATTATCACACTATGCCCAGGGTCAAGGTCACAGACTTGATGCGTTTGAAACCTTAACGCTCGGCTAAATGGCTTATAATCAAAAATGCCTCGTTTTCTTTGGCTGCCAGTGGGGGTATTCGTGTGCCGACAGGCCACATTTCTAGTTTTCTTTTATTTCAATATGTATATGTATGAATATCAATATGTAAACAAATACACTGGAGACATGAATATACACACCGTCTTGACATTGTAAGTATGTTTACTTTACTAGTCTATATGAAGCTAACACAACTACAACCATGAAACAGGTCATTGCTAGTGAATGCATTCTTATCACTGATCATTTGTATACACAAACAGTAAAGTGTTTTATCGTGGCACAAGATCGTCATAAAATAACATCCAATAAACCGAAACTAGACATGTGCGAAACGTCATATTCCAAGAATGTGTCTATAAATAGCTGAGTGGTTTATTAAATATAGAAAATGTACAAATAAAATTTGAACGAAATTGCTTGTTTTTAAATATTTGCCACTGTATGTTTCAGAAAAAGTGTACAACTTTCTTAAGTGACGTCGAAAAGTTTACAGCAAATGTGGAATATTTTTTTCAAAACATTTGTCAGTCATGAATGCAAACATATCCAATTCACTTTGAATGTTGTTCCAATTAATGTATTCATGTGGTTATCTTAAAATGCTGAGTTAACAAGACTTTAAATAATTATTAAATTTGTGTTTTGTCATTACTCAATTAGGAAAACAATTCAAAGAGAACATCAATCGCGAAATTCACACCTCATTGGGCAAACAAATCAATCAACAATGGATTTATCTGTATGAGTTATATTGATAGCAATTAACTCTTTGCATGCTAGCGGCGAAAATATCCGCCAAACGAATTAGGAGTATATGTTTTATTTCTCGCTGTAAATATGTCTTGAGGACTCAATTCTAATGAAATTCCAAGACATATTGGGATATTTACAAAGCAAATACAAGAAAATATGATTAATTTTTGTCCGCTAGTTTTGAACTATTTATAGCCCACACGTTTCCCAGCATGCAAAGAGTTCACGTTGTTCGACTGCCCAAGGGACCACACCTTTGGTTCGAGAGTTCGAATTTGCCGTAGTTCGAGTTGGAGGTAAAATCTTTAATTATTTGTATATGAATGTATTCGGAACTGCGGGGCGAGTTCAAATTTTCCGGTCTGTTCGACGAAGAGAAATGAGAATCATCTGTATATGAAATAATGCATTTCAGGAAAAATAATTAATAAAACTTAAACCTGCTTAGCATGTAATCGGCTCTCATGCTCAAACTCAGTTAGTTTGATTGGTCGATGCCGAGCTTTACACCTTTGATTGGTTGAGGTTCTCATTCTCTGCCCATCACACTGCCTGATTTTGAGCATAAATTGAGGTCAGACAGTATTATAACCACAGATTTTGATTATCAATCGTTCCGAGAATATACGAAGAATTGTGTGCTGAAGGGCCACACTTTCTTGTTCAACACACCCATTTTACTCTTCAATTTTGTGAGCATTTGATGAAATTCCATCAAATATTGATTTAATAGCGAAACAAATAAAATTCTATGGGAATTTAACATGGGAGATAAGAGGTTTGGGAGGAGTCAAAAAAACAAACAAAAATGGAAATCGACTCCGAAACCCGGCTAGATAGCTTGGAAATGATGTAACTAAGAAAACAAGTTAGATTTTGAAAATCGGTCCACAAATGAAAAATTATTTATAAAAAATCTATTTTTAGCCCTCATGTTAAATTCCTATTTTTTTTCGAAATAAAATCAATATTTGACAGAATTTCATCAAATAAAAAAAATTGGGGACGGTGACATTTTTATCATTGATGAAAAAGTACTTAAGTTTAAATATTTTTGGATTTAATGTGCTTAATGGTCAAAAGTTTGTTGGCAGCAAAACGTGGAACAGACAGTAATTTAGAGCTTGGAATAGGATCACAGAGCTCCAGATAAGTTTTGTATCTAAAGAGTATTATGCCTCCATATTTCAAATTCAATGCGTATTAAACTTTCACAAATGTATTATTGATTTTCTTCCTTATTAAATAGGGAACAAATGATGAAAAATAAAACAAATTCTGTTTGCCTTTTGCAGCTCAACTGAAGCACTGGGATCAGGATCACCAACTGTTGCTATTGCTGAAAGGTTCATTTTCTCAGATGGCCACTCAATTATAGCGAGCGGGGTCGACATGGGCAGTGTTTGTGTACGTGCGTCTGTGTGTGATACACCCACCAAGAGCGAGCACAGTGCACATACAGTGGGGTCAGCGTGTAAGTGCACACACGAACGAACACAGGTTGGAATCAACCTGTCGTGCTTGTTCGTGTGTGCACTTACACGCTGACCGCACTGTATTTTCACCTCAAACTGCCCATGTCCCTCAAAATATATATAGAAGAATCTCGAATAGACTTATAATGGGGAATGGACTGTGTGTGTGTGTGTTTGTTTGTTTATTGGAGTTTAACAGCTTATCAACAGCTAAGGTCATTTAAGGCCGGGCGAACGGGTTCGATCTCGTATTTAACTTGCTGCATTGGAGGGAAAATCCCAAAATCAGAACGGAACATATAGATAAATATATATTCAGCTCTGAAATTAAAATAACCTGACCTGGTGCCAGGTCCACAACACACCAAAGTCACTTGGCCCCTTCCCTTAAAAGTTATACCAGTAGCATTACTCTTATAAGGGGTATAACCAGATTCAACTCTCAAATACAAGAAAACCAAAGACGTACGGGCCAAACCAGTTCTCTGGTCGGGATTCCGTAAGGATGAACCCTGATCGTTAAATTATCCAATGCATGCTCCCACCAACCACCCACCTGTGTGTGACAATGTGTGCATGTGTGCGTATGTGTGTGACAGTGTGTGAATGTGTGTGCATGTGTGTGTATGTGTGTGACAGTAGTGTGTGTGTGTGCAGTGTGTGTGTGTGACTGTGTGTGAGTGTGTGCATGTGTGTGTATGTGTGTGACAGTGTGGACGTGGTGTGCATGTGTGTGCAGTGTGCTGTGTGACAGGTGTGACAGTGTGTGCATGTGTGTGACAATGTGAGATGTGTGACAGTGTGTGCATGTGTGCGTATGTGTGTGACAATGTGTGCATGTGTGTGTATGTGTGTGCAATACATACTCGATGCCCATCGTGGCGAGATGGCCTTCTGTAATACTCGGTAGCACACGTCCAACAATCTCCTGCTCTGTAATGATCAAAGTAACGAATATTACTATTACAGAGTTCAGCGTTGTTCCACAGTACAATTAATCTCTCAAGTGTCAATGCTTCTCTTTCAGGGTATGGGGTCACATGGTGTCTCAACCAACTGGTACAATAGATCAGAGCTCCAGATAAGGTGCGTATTGGCGTATTTTACGCCCTTATTTTAGCAGAGGAAAATATGAAACAACAGTAGACGGCAATTTTTGTTTCCCGCTTTCGAAGGGTTAATAATCATATCATCCTAAAATGTTTGTTTTTTTTTTTTACAATTTTTGCCTTTTACATTGAATGACAGATACATAAACCGATGTAAACAAATTCTAAGGAATATTTTGTCAGTTTTAAGTTTTTATTTCCATACATAGTCATATACAAACAATACATAAGTTACAAGCAGTTTAACAACATGCATTTATAGGTTACACTCCTTGTTTACAATCAACTATGAGTACATGTATTGTAAATAATTATACCCACTTTTTTGGAACCCTCCATCATGGATTATCTCCCCCTTTCGGACTCAAAATTTCCCATTTTTTCCTTGTAACTCGAAAAACTTTTTCACCTTCATACCTACTCGCCTGATATTTGCTATGTAGCTTCGTTATCATGTGCAGATGCGCAAAGTGAATTCGGATTTTTGATCCGACCCTCCATCATGGATTATCTCCCCCTTTCGGACTCAGAATTTCCCTATTTTTCATTGTAAGTCGAAAAACTTTCTCACCTTAATACCTACATTTTTGATATTTGATATGTAGCTTCGTTATGATGCGCAAAGTGAATTCGGATTTTTCATCCGACCTTCCATCATGGATTATCTCCCCCTTTCGGACTTAGAATTTCACTATTTTTCCTCGTAGGTCGAAAAACTTTTTCACCTTAATACCTACGCGTCTGATATTTGGTTCGTAGCTTCGTTTTGATGTGCTGATGCGCAAAGTGAATTCGGATTTTTTATCCGACCCTCCATCATGGATTACCTCCCCCTTTCGGACTTAGCATTTGGGGAAAGTGGGTATATTGCGATGGCGCGCCATCGACTTTTTCTAGTTATAGATTATAACGTATTGTTCATACATGGTTAGGTTGGATTTATTTAAGAATGTTATGTAGATGAGAGAATAGAGTTGAAAATGAGATATGGTGAAATAGGTTTAGTGAATAACAAGAAACGAGGCAAAGCCACGAAGGCCAGGTTTTTTCCAAGCATAGACACTTGGATAACATAATTATACCCACTTTTTGTAGACTAGATGGCCGTGGCCTGCATGTCGCGCCTTGGGGTGAGGCATGGACACTTAAAAAATAGATATAGTAGATGGAAAAACTTTAACAAAAAAACTTTAACCGGACACGGACGTACGGACGGAAGGACGTATGCCAAAATGCCGACGATATCGCGCTTTCCGCAAGCGGGTGCGACAATGATGATAGACACCCATGTGAAGTATCAAGGTAATGGGTGAAGCAGTTGCAGAGATATAGTACACGAAAAAACTTTAACAAAAATATTCAAAGTAATTTGACCTTGACATTGGGCACAAGGGCCGCACGGTTGGGGGTTAGAATGAAAATATGGATGATGATAAACACCCATGTGAAGTTTCAAGGTAATGGGCGAAGCAGTTGCAGAGATATAGTATAACGAAAAAGCTTTAACCAAAAAACTTTAACCAGACGTACGTTAAAAAGTTAACGTTGAAAATGGCTAAGTCAATTACGTAGAAATAATAGGTGAAGGTAAAAAAATGGTCACATGTTGGATAGTTGTATGTGATAGGCACCCCTTGGTTATGAAGCTGTGAAAGTTTGGTGGTCCTAGGTGGTACAGTACCAAAGAAATGGACTTACACGAAAACTTAACATTGTAAACGCGAAAACTTAACATTGAAAATGGCTAAGTCGACTACGCGGAAAAAATGGGTGAAGTTAAAAAAAAAGTAACATGTTGAATAGTGATATGTTCATTCAAATTATCCCATTCTTCTAAAAGGGTAATCTGTACGACGTTTAAAATTATTAACAAACAGTGGAGATCCTGACGAGATGGCGGCTCGTTACGAGCCGGCTCATCTGGATCTGCACTGTTTGCAAACATTGTCTCTATAGAGATCTGTGATGTTGAAAGGGTTAAGGCCGGGTCAATGGGTTTAGTTAGTAGTAAATCCCATATATTGCCTGTACAAATGGTGGGGTGGGGGGGGGGGGGGTCCCAAAATCAGAACTGAATATTTACAATAAGAAAACTATATATTCAGCCCTGAAATCAGAATAATCCTGATTTGATGCCTGATTTCTACACGTGAACACTGCTCGCAATACAATGGTATCATGTCCGCAAACACTGATGAACTAGCTATAGGGAAAATGTCAAATGTTCGTCTTTCTGGAGAATGTTGGCATACATCTATGTTTATACGTAACAAGATGCGAGTCCCGCTAGACGAAATCCCAGCCATCGTGCCAATTGGCAATTTCTGTTGTTGTTGATTGTATGCTTACGGTGCTGTCCGGTGATTTCGCGCAGCTAAGGAAACAATAACGTAACCGATCTATAAATATCGCATATTCAGACCTACAACTTTATATGCATAATAACTCGCCATTTCGCATCAATGTAAACGGCCGCCATTTGTGAACTCACGTTGGGTATTCCCCGAAAATCTGGATGTCCGGTGTACTTGCGCAGTGCGATTTTAGTGACGTCAGTTAATTATATTTGTCTATGGTGGACAATACACGCCAACATGACTGTCATTTCTACATTCAGGGAAGGGGGTCAATAAGTCAGTATGTGATCAATTACAGTCAGGGAACAAATTAATGACAGTGTAACACATCCAGCATAGATTAATACCCAGATTAATGCAAGTACTCAAAATACAAAAAAAAATATTCTAACAAATTTGGGCTTCCATACATTGAAAATTTTGTAGTAGTTTCCCCAATGACGTCATTTGTATGTTTTAATATATTCGATCCGGGGGGCCAACTATTTCATTCACAAAATAGAAGTAAACATGGTTTTGACAGACTATGTCTTCTGCAAAATGTGATCTGTTTTTGAGAAATAAAACGTATGCATATATTAGGATACGAAGAGTAAAACTGACACAAAAAAATTGTACTCACCAAATATACTTAGACTGGCCAAATATTGTCAGAAGTTGTATAGTTTATGAAAAGGTTGACTTCTAATATACCGACAACAGGCAGCTAGAGGTTGACAATGCGAATTAAAGAGGTGCGCAAAATCACCGCACGCGCGAAATCACCGGACACAATTGTATATTCAGATAACCTCTGCAGTTATCGCAATGCTTGTCCCGGCGCTTTGTTTTCGCCGCATCTAGAGTCGTAAGACGGT
Organism: Conchocele bisecta; assembly: GCA_029237695.1. Classification (NCBI taxonomy): domain Eukaryota; kingdom Metazoa; phylum Mollusca; class Bivalvia; order Lucinida; family Thyasiridae; genus Conchocele; species Conchocele bisecta. The sequence goes on along the minus strand of CM055265.1, from coordinate 40,092,949 downwards.
CGCGAGTGTAAACAAAGATGGGTTGTTTAATACATCGGGTATTAAAATGTTATTTACCAACAAAGTTGCATGATATTTTGTGAGACAAAAGTCACAAGGAGAGGGATAAAAATTAACAAAATTAACAAAATAGACAAAAACATTTTTTTTTCTTCTGAAATGTGGAGAAAAAAAATAGGGTCGGCACGTTAATACAATAGCAGGTAGGGTCGGGTGCCCCGAAACAAACAATTTTTTTTGATAGGCCTAATCGTTATTACTAACATTAAATAGTTATTTTATTTCTGTAAAATTAAAGGATGATGTAGTTCTATAATTGTATAGTTGTTCTAAATATGGGCCGCGCCATACGAAAACTGGGCTTAATGACAACGTCATGAAAAGCGGTAAACGACGTCGGAAAAAACGACGTTTCAAATTGTCTAGCGTCGCCGTAAAAGTTCACAGTTTGCCCTCCCATTTACGTTTACTGGTGTCAGTTAACATTACGTGTGAACAGAAATCGGAAAATGATAACTTACTGAAACTTTCACTAATATGAGACGCGATACCTTGTACCTCGGTACACATATTATGACATCATGACTTGATGTCACGTACTTGTGACGTCATTGAATGTGAATAAATGTTTGACGTTATGGCCATGGTGTCGTGACAAAATATTATAGCAAGGATACTTGCACGAGTTCCTCGCAGCATCAATGACTTAGAAATGCTTCAGGCGCTGTATATTGTCGCCTAACTGTCGTTCTTTGACATTTTTACTCTTTTTTGTCGGTTGTCCTTACGAATTCAAAATGGTGAACGCATAATTTAACTGGCTACATATCAGCGAAGTCTTCTCTTACATTGCACTTTGATTCCTAAATAATCTTAAATATGAACAACCTAGTGTATGCCAACGATATTACCATCTATTATCTTGGTAAATTGAGACTTTTGAACAATTATATCCAGTACTTCGCGAATGATATGCCATTTAATGCCATTCATTTTATCATAAATGGAGGTAGACACGCAGCTATATAATGACATAAATATCCGGGATTTGTATTGAATTTAAAATAAATGCATCAACATATTAATGGAAATGTGATGTTCATAAACTTGCTTTTGTAGTCGAAAGTGCAAGTGTAGTATCAAATCATCAGTTTATCACTTGACAGCGTAATAATGTATATCAGGCGATGGTAATGCAATCCTCAAGAAAGACACACGGCGACAATTATAATGTATCACGCTATCAAATTTGCCCGGTATCGTGCTTTGTCACAAAGTTAATGTTATAAGCGGCCTACTGCCTACTTTAAAATATGTCGTCGCATACGAAATGTTAAATTATGTCGCTATTATTCCCCAAAATTAGTTCAGACAGCAGCAAACAACAGGGAAACGCCTCACTCTGCCTTATTTGAAAACTAGAAATGGACGCTTGTCGACAAGCGCATGTGTATCCCCCTCCCCAGTTACACAAGTAGTTTGAAAAAAGGGTGTTCGAGTTATGCTCCGGAGACAAAATCAGTGACAGAAAAAACAAAGGGAGATAACTAAAAAATTAGTGATGCAAGAGTTGTCATTCTTGCGTGACACACCTTTAGGGTTGTGGTCTATGCATGTGTGAAGTTTCATGAAAATATTCCAAAGGGTGTTCGAGTTATGCTCCAGACACGAAATCAGTGCACGAAACAACAAAGGGAGATAACTAAGAAATTAACGACGCAAGAGTTGTCATTCTTACGTGCGACACACCTTTGGGTCGTCTTCTATGCATATGTGAAGTTTAATAAACTAGAAAATGTGTTCATAGAACACGGATGTCCCACATGTCGCTTTGATAATAAATGAGGCCAAATTCCAAGACAAAATTTTCTTTTACCCGAGAGTTAAAGTTTTTGAAGCACCAAGTATGTGACCTTGACCCTGGGCTTGGCGGGGGCAGGACAAACGTGGATTTGGCACAGGGCGGTAGAGGATCATTATAGCAATGCATATATGAAATATGAAGCTGATCCGTAAAAGAAAACAGAAATTATAAGATATTTACCTGAGCGTTAAAGTTTTTGAAGCACTAAGTATGTGATGTTAACACTGGGCTTGGCGGGGGCAGGATGAACGTGGATTTGGCACAGGGCGGTAGAGGACCATTAGAGCAACGCATATATGAAATATGAAGTTGATCCGTGAGTGGAAAGAAAAATTATAAGATATTTACCCGAGCGTTAAAGTTTTTGAAGCACCAAGTATGTGACCTTGACCCTGGGATTGGCGGGGCAGGACGAACGTGGATTTGGCACAGGGCGGTAGAGGACCATTAGAGCAATGCGTATATGAAATATGAAGATGATCCATGAAAGAAAACAGAAAGTATAAGATATTTACCCGAGCGTTAAAGTTTTTGAAGCATTAAGTATGTGACCTTGACCCTGGGCTTGGCGGGGGTAGAACGAACGTGGATTTGGCACAGGGCGGTAGAGGACCATTAGAGCAATGCGTATATGAAATATGAAGCTGATCCGTGAAAGAAAACAGAAATTATAAGATATTTACCCGACGGACGTTATTTTTGAAGCACCAAGTATGTAACCTTGACCCTGGGCTTGGCGGAGGCAGGACGAATGTGGATTTGGCACAGGGCGGTAGAGGACCATTAGAGCAATGCGTATATGAAGTATGAAGCTGATCCGTGAAAGAAAACAGAAATTATAAGATATTAACCTGAGAGTTAAAGTTTTTGAAGCACCAAGTATGTGACCTTGACCCTGGGCTTGCCGGGTGCAGGACGAACGTGGATTTGGCACAGGGCGGTAGTGAACCATCAGAGCAATGTGTATATGAAATATGAAGCAGATCGGTCGAAGGATGAAGAAATTATGAGACATTTACCCGAGTGTTAAAGTTTTGTGACGGACGGACGGACGGGAGGACGGGACGCATGTTCCTACGAATGAATACTTGTTGGGTTTTTACTGTATAAAAATACCCAACAAGAGTACCTAACACTATCCTAACCCTACCCAATAAGATCCCCGTACGCTTACAACAAGTACCCATTCGTGTGTGCGGACGGACGGACGGACTGACGAGGATAACACTAAATGCCCCCTCCACTATCGTGGTGGGGCATAAAAATATTCCAAAGGGTGTTCGAGTTATGCTCTGGATACAAAATCAGAGCACGAAACAACAAAGGGAGATAAGTAAACAAGAATTCCGCGGAATCAGATGCCTCGCCTTGTCCCGCCTTGACCTCGAGCCTGGGCCCGAAAGCAATTTTCACTGGCCGAATATATTATACAATTATTGACTAGTGAGCCATAGAATATCAGATTATATTCTATGGCTCACTAGTCAATAATTGTTTTATTATATGATAATAGTCTGTATATAGCACTTACGACCTTATGCTACTAGACAAAAATAGAAAAAGAATTTGAAAAAAAAAAATGATTTTTTTTTTTAAAAATTAAAAATAATAATGCTTGCTACTGGAGCCCAGATTTTTTTTTAATAGTCCTATATTTATCTACATATATCTGCACAGGTCCACATAATTCCACAATATTTTCAACACAGTTTACGGAAATGTAATATACAAAAAAAATAATAATAATAATGCTTGCTACTGCAGCCCAGAATTTTTGTTAATAGTTACGGAAATGTAATAATGTACCTGTATAAATTACCTGTAATAAGTTAGTGGTCAGTTAAAAAATTGAAAAAGAATGTAAAAAAAAAAATGGAAAAAAAAAAAATGAAAAAAAAAATTAAAAAAAAAAAAGAAGAGAATAATGCTCCCTACTGGAGCCCAGAATGTTTTTTAATAGTCCTATATTTATCTACATATATATATATACAGGTCCACATATTGCCACAATATTTTCAACACAGTTTACGGAAATGTAATATAATCATTTACCTGTATAAATTACCTGTAAGTGGTCAGTGGTCAGTTGCACATGCTAGCACATGCACGGGTGAATAGTCTGTATATAGCACTTACGACCTTATGCTACTAGACAAAAATTTAAAAATAATTTGAAAAAAAAAAATGAAAAAAAAAAAGAAAAAAAAAAATTGGAAAAAAAAGAATGAAAAAAAAAATGAAAAAAAAAAAAAAATGAAAAAGAAAAAATGGAAAAAAAAAGTTAAAAAATAATAATGCTTGCTACTGGAGCCCAGATTTTTTTTAATAGTCCATATATTTATCTACATATATCTATTGCACAGGTCACATAATGCCACAATATTTTCAACACAGTACCCAATGTAGTAATTTACCTGTATAAATTACCTGTGGTCAGCAGTGGTCAAGCACTGGACATTTGCACATGCAGACCCATGGCTATCACAAGGTTCTCCTGTCTCTATTGTTCTCTTTTCGGTTAAGGTTTACAGAGCACACGAGAAAAGGTTTTGACAGAGCCTGACGAGGAAAACGGGTCTTCATGCATTATTGTCCAAGTTTGTGAGATTGCGCAAAAAACCAAAAAAAGGGAGATAAACCTAAAAAATTAGCTAACGCAAGAGTTGTTCCATTTCTTGTGCGTGACCACACTCCGGTTCGTGGTCTATGGCATGTGTGAAGTTTCATGAAAATAAAATTTCCAAAGGGTGGTCGAGTTATGCTGCCGGACAGGAAAATCAGTGCGCGGAAAAACAAAAAAGGGGAGATAACTCATAAATTACTATGCAAAGAGTTGTCTTTCTTGTGCTACGACACACCTTCGGTTCGTGGTCTAATTGAATGTGTTAAGTTTCATAAAAATATTCCAAAGGGTGGTGAGTTATGGTCAATCAGTGCGCGAAACAAAAAAGGGAGATAACTAAAAAAATTAGCTATGCAAGAGTTGTATTCTTCTGCGCGACACACCTTCGGGTCGTGGTCTATGCATGTGTGAAGTTTCATGAAAATATTCCAAAGGGTGGTGGAGTTATGCTCCGGACACGAAATCAGTGAGAAACAAAAAAGGGAGATAACTAAAAAATTAGCTATGCAAGAGTTGTCATTCTTGTGCGTGACACACCTTCGGGTCGTGGTCTATGCATGTGTGAAGTTTCATGAAAATATTCCAAAGGGTGTTCGAGTTATGCTCCGGACAAGAAGTGTCTGCGGCGGACGCGGACGCGGACGCGGCGAGCTGTCAAATCCATAGTATCCCCCGACGGAGTCCGGGGGATACAATTATTCATACGAAATTACGTTACTTGGGCCGCAATCCAAAACATGACGTTACATTAGCAACTGCAACACGAGCCATACACATTATTGTTATACTTTGTCTTGGCCTAATGGGAGACACTTGGCCAGGCTACGAGATATCCAAATTTGGTTGACATGCGATAAAAGATGACAAATCTATAGGACTTGTCCGGATCAACACCCCTTGTATACGCCGTTGATAAAAACGTCGTAATTTCGACGTCATTGATCTAAAACGTCATATAAGTTTTTACCACGCGTCATAAACTACTTATAAAATGAAACATAATTGGGATACATTGATAATTTTGGCGGCATATGGCTTTTAAAAGATGTACAATTCAGAATAAGCGAAAAAGTAAAAACTGAAAATGTTGTCATTAAGCCCGGTTTTCGCACGGCGCGGCTCATATATTTTTGGCATTCGTAGTTGTGCAAAAAGTACACACAAGATAATGTTAACTTTACCCAAGGTTACGTGTCGTTTGTCAATTCTTCACTAATAGTATAAACTGACACATACACTACAGTCGTTTCTGTCAAAATGTTCCGGGTTTATACGTGTACAAAGTGTTGTGCGTTGTGTATCCGTGGAGTTTCCGTTAGTTGCGTTTCAAACCGTGTGTCGTCTACATGTAATACGTTTTCGGCCATGCGTTGCGTTTCCCCACTCTTGCGCATGCGCAAAAGTCGAACAAACCAGTTCAACGCATTGAGTTTCAAAAGCGTGTAATCCGTGTACAACGGTTGTAAACGTGTACACGGTGTAAACACGCATTCCTGTTTCAAAAGCGTGTAATCCGTGTACAACGGTTGTAAACGTATACAACGGTTGTAAGCAACGCATTGAGTTTCAAAACACTGTAATCCGTGTGCAACGGTTGTAAACGTATACAACGGTTGTAAACGTATACAACGCTAAGGTAAACCGTTTAAGCGGTTTAACGCTTTCTTTGACGAACGGTTACACGCTTCTACATGTACACAGCACCGTACGTATAACACGTTTCCACGGCTTTTAACGCATTACACGTTTTGGTATGCCAACCGTGTATCGCGTAGAATGCGCATGCTCAGATCGTTCTTCGTGTGTGTATATATACTTCTAGAGTATGCGGTGTCTTTCTCTTTCTATTTCAAAAAAGTTTTATTTGATGAATACGGTTGGATAATAAAGTGATTCGCTACGTGTTCAAAGGAGTATTTATTGTTTATAAATTCTGTCGATCACGTCTCTTGTTCTAAACGATCCGGGTCGAACTGGTACATGTATTCGCGATATTTTAAAAGGGACGAAACAAGGCCGCCTCGAAGCGATCGGGGCCGAACAGGTATTCGCGTTAAAACGTGTAACCGTTGTACACGTTTCAACGCTTTCATATAGCTACACGCTTCCAGGTAAAGCGTTGTACACGTTTCAACGCTTTCACCTCGCTACATATGTATACGCCAAAGCGTGTTATACGCCTTGAAGCTAAACGTAGTACACGCTTTAAAACTAAACGGTTTGACAATGTGTATTACACGTGTACGAACCTTATTATAAGTTTAAACAACGTATACAACGCTTTTAAACTAAACGGTTTGACAATGTGTATTACACGTGTACGAACCGTATTATACGTTTAAACAACGTATACAACGCTACAGCAAACCGTTGCGTTCGCGTTGCGTTCGCGTTGAATTTGCAAGTGTTGTCTATGGTGGAACAAAAACACAGACTGCACTGTACTTAAAATCAACCTACATGGCAGGCCTATTCGTTTACTACTCCATTACGCTTCAACGTTCTTATTGACGTTGAAGTCGCCCGTTAATGTTAACGTCGTAATTGCGACGTCATTGAGTTAAAACGTCGTTTGCGCTTCTACCACGTGTTACAAAAATACATGTAACATGAAAAATAATTGAGATACATTGATACTGTTTGTGGTATATGAGTTTTAAAAGATGCGCTATTCAGAATATGCAAAAAAGTGAAAAATGAAATGTTTGTCATTAAGCCCGGTTTTCGCATGACACGGCCCATATGTAATCCCCTTATTAGCCCATTCCTTGTAGTAAAACATTCTTCCATTACCTTTTATTTTCGAATTGTTCCATAAAATTTGCTTTGATATTGTTTCTGGATTATCGCAGAAGATTAGCTTGCACCATGATTTAAGAACATCTGTCAACAACTTATTTTTTCTCAAATGTTTTACGTCTGTTTGGTTTACATTTGATAATTTATTAAAGGCACATGCTCACTCAGTAGGCAAAACATGTTCTTTATATCAGAGACATTATCCGAGACAATTTCTGGCAAAATAAACATTCATTTACCATTATCCAACGCATTGATTGGCATTATTATACATTTTATATCACTGATATCAGGGGCGATAACCGTATTTCCTTAAAATGTTAACAGACATTACTATTTATTCTCTGTATTTGTTTTTTGATGTGCAATGATCATACTTTATAATCTGTCAAAAATATTTAATTACAGTAGTATAAATAATTAAACCTGAAAATGTGTTCATAGAAAATGGATGCCCCACATATCGCTTTGATAATAAACGAGGCAAAAGGGGAGATAATCCATGACCTGGGTGTCAAATAAAACAATCAAAATAAACTTTGTGCATCTACTCATCATAAGGAAGCTACATACCAAGTTTCAGGTCTGTGGCCGAAACAGTAGTTACAATGAATAAACCTGAGCGTTAAGTTTTAGAAACAGAGCTAAATGCAAACACTTAACGTTGAATGCATGTGAAAAGTAGGTCAATGAACCATGAAAACAAGGTCAAGGTCCCATGGGCTCCCTCTGTGTGACATGGTTACACCACAGTGTTGATGTAAACCAAGTATGGAGGTTGAAGGAAATTGAGCTGAACGCAAAAGTTTAATGTGAAATGTTGACTCCACCTACACTGACGCCGACGCCGACGCCGACACCGACACCGACACCGACGTCCCAATTCTGCTAAAGCAGGCGGCACAAAAATCAATAATCTATTTGTAAACTAGAAATGTGGCCTGTCGGCACACGAATGCCCCCGCTGGCAGCCAAAGAAAATGAGGCATATTTGATTACAAGCCATTTACCCGATTACGGACGGACGCCGGTAACACTATATGCCCCACTCACCATTCGGTTGCGGGGGCATAAAAAGGTGAAGGTCAAGGTCGAAGTACTGGGTGGTGGAGTGTGTAGGGCATGTTCATATGTATCATGTGTATAAATATTTAAGCGATTGGCAAAAGTAATTGAGAAGTTATTGTAGGATTGAGAAACGTGCACGTAGATTTGTCCCAAAAGTGCCAAGCAAACATTAAAGTGGAAAAGGTCAAGGCCAAAGGTGAAGGTCGAAGTACTGGGGGGTGGAGTGTGTAAGGGATGTTCATATGTATCACGTGTATAAATATTGACATAATATGTGAAGCCATGTAGAAGTTACTAAAGAATATAATATCGGGACGTACGGACGGACAGGACGGACGTACGGGACGGACAGGAGGACGTACGGGACGTACGGGACGGACGTACGGACGGACGCTGGTAACACTATATGCCCCCGTACCTTTCGGTAGCGGGGGCATAAATATGCAATGATTTTGAAATCAGTGGGTATAGTATGCTTTAGACACAAAGCTTATCTTGAGCTCTGATAGACATAGATTGCTGAAAACCATAATTGGACAGATCTCTAGATAAGTTGGTATCTAAAGAGTATCATACCCCCAGATTTCAAATTTACTTTATCAAATGTATTATTGATTTTTCAAGGTCAAGGTCAGCCGAATTACACTGGTAGATATCCATCTGTGTGAAGAAGCTATTGATGAAGTTTGGAGATGATCCGACTAACACATCAAGAGATATTCAACGTTTGGATGTACGTCCACACTTATTGTCATGAAGTTCAAGGTCACCATGGTCACTGTCACCCGAATGAGACACTGGGTGGATAGTCGTCAATTGAGGAAGTTTGGTAAAGGATCTGTCAAACGGATCAGCGTCAGCAGATTCAACATTTGGATGTATGCACACAATTATTGACACAGAGCTCCAGATAAGCTGCGTATTTGCTTAAATATCCAATGAAAATTGCCAAAAACCCAATTGAAATCAGAAGTAGCGAGTATCAAAAAGCAATAAAAAATTGTGGTACAATTATAATGCTGCAGAAAACACAATAAACAGACCACAAATATACCGGTAGCATATTTTTCTTATTTTCCATGAAAACACATCTTGGTATTTCATTAGAATTGTCTCCAAGGAGACAATTCTATGCCAAGATGTGTTCATTTTGAAGCAAACTATTCAATAATTGCTGTCTGTTGATGTGTAAACAGTAGTGTTAAAATTTTGAATTACCTAATTGCTTCAGAAATGATGGAGTGACAATACTCAATTACTAATTCCTTATCTCGAGCCCTGATTGACACAAACGTTAAGGTCCCCAAGGTGAAGGTCAAGGTCACCCGAATAATAGTATAGTGGGTTGATAGCCATCAATGGTGAGAAAACTATTTATGAAATTTGGTAATGATCCGACTAACAGTTTCAAGAGATAGGGAAAATTTAGTTACATCCAAAATTTGCATCCAACAAAGGTTAAGGTCACCAAGGTGAAGGTCAAGGCCACTCGAATGACAGAAGGTGGATAGCCATCAATGTGAGAAAGCTATTGGTGACATTTGGTAATCATCCGACTAACGGGTCAAGAGATATGGGAAATTTGGCTACGTGACCGCTATGTCTAGACATAAACCCACTTATGACAGAACTTTAGAATCATTTCCAACAAACGGAAATGATTCTGAAGTGTAGAAAACTGTGTTTTTAATGAGAACCACTACAAAATATAAAACAACGGAAGATGCCAATTGGTTAACCAATTAAGTAAATACGAACAACGTTGCAGGTTTCACTTGTTACTCGTTACTATTAGATGAAACACGTATAACAAGCCAGCCGGGGCAGCCAGCGAGCAGCTACGCCACGAGTTCACGGAAGAAGAGGAACAAGATCCCCCACTTGGACGAATAGGAACAAAGACTCACGCCCAACCAGCTAACACAAAAGACCGGCACACTGGATACAGACTCCAGAGCTCCAGATAAGCTGCATATTTGCTTAAATACCCAATTAAAATTGCCAAAAACCCAATTGCGATCAGAAGTAGCGAGTATCAAAAAGCACTAAAAAATTTGTTTTACCTTTATCATGCTGCAGAAGACCACAAATGTAGCATATTTTTCTTACTTTCCATGAAAACACATCTTGGTATTTCATTAGAATTGTCTCCAAGGAGACAATTCTAATGAAATGCCAAGACATATTTTCATTTCGAAGCAAACTATTCAATAATTGCCGTCTTATGATAGTGTGATTTTATTTCACTAAATTAAAATGTTGAAATACCCAATTGCTTCAGAAATGATGGAGTGACAATACTCAATCACTAATTCCTTATCCGGAGCTCCGGGACTCGCTGGTCTTTACTAAAACCGATGTTTTCACCAACAAACATCACTGCCAACTGTTCCGTAGTGTTCTACCAATCGCAGTCCACATAAATTCTTAACCATGAGAACAAAGTTGTACCTTTGAATTTCTCGGCGACATCCGGATACCCAGCTTCGGTCAGCTTCTGTGCCACGGTGTCGCTGTCCCACTTCTCCCATTCCCTGCCTACGACTGTGTTGCCCTGGCTCAGGTCCATGACTGAGTCGTCTCCCACGGCCGCGCGGAAACGTTTCGGCGGAGGGCTGCACGCGTATTCACATTCACCCGATTCCTGCGAGCTGGGAATGCTGATCTCCGGAAGATCTGCTCCCCACAGCATCTTACTCTGGCCTGTAATCATGTTTATGTGGCTGTGACTGAGGAAATTGGGATTATGGGTTTTGCGACCAGTGTAGGTCCAGATCAGACTGATCAGGATCTGTACTGTTGGTCTTTTCACCAACGAAACACCTATTATGCTTCCAACAAGCAATTTAGATCATTATCAGGCTACAGGTGGGTGCTATTTGATCAAGTGCCACACTTGTCACAAATAAAGCGCCATTTCTCCTGTCATTGCTACATATGGGATGTTTCACAGTTATATAGGGAAAACAGGATTTCTCCAGTTTATGTATTAAATACATGTTAATTTGTGTGTGTGAGTCTTTGTATATATTTTATCTGAATAGAACTCGGTGAAAGCTTTCTAACGATATATAATAATGTTCTGTACTTTGAGCGGTTTTGACACAGGAATAATTATAATGTTGAACAAGAAACGAGGCAAAGCCACGAAGGCCAGGTTTTTTCCAAGCATAGACACTTGGATAACATAATTATACCCACTTTTTGTAGACTAGATGGCCGTGGCCTGCATGTCGCGCCTTGGGGCGAGGCATGGACACTAAAAAAATAGATATAGTAGATGGAAAAACTTTAACCAAAAAACTTTAACCGGACACACGGATGAACGGACGGACGTATGCCAAAATGCCGACGATATCGCGCTTTCCGCAAGCAGGTGTGACAATGATGATAAACACCCATGTGAAGTATCAAGGTATTGGGTGAAGCAGTTGCAGAGATATAGTACACGAAAAAACTTTAAACAAAAAAATTCAAAGTAATTTGAACTTGACATAGGGCACAGGATCGCGCTTTCCGCAAGCAGGTGCGACAATGATGATAAACACCCATGTGAAGTATCAAGGTATTGGGTGAAGCAGTTGCAGAGATATAGTACACGAAAAAACTTTAACAAAAAAATTCAAAGTAATTTGACCTTGACATTGGGCACAGGATCGCGCTTTCCGCAATCAGGTGCAACAATGATGATAATACACCCATGTGAAGTATCAAGGTATTGGGTGAAGCAGTTGCAGAGATATAGTACAGAAAAACTTTAACAAAAAAATTCAAAGTAATTTGACCTTGACATTGGGCAACAGGTCGCGGCTTTCCGCAAGCAGGTGCGGGGGACAATGATGATAAACAACCCATGTGAAGTATCAAGGTATTGGGTGAAGCAGTTGCAGAGATTATTAGTACACAAAAAAAACTTTAAACAAAAAAATCAGAATTTGACCTTGTCATTGGGCCAGGATCGAGCTTTCCGCAAGCAGGTGCGACAATGATGATAAACACCATGTGAAAGTATGAAGGTATTGGGTGAAGCAGTTGCAGAGATATAGTAACACGAAAAAACTTTAACAAAAAAATTCAAAGTAATTTGACCTTGACATTGGGCACAGGATCGCGCTTTCCGCAAGCAGGTGCGACAATGATGATAAACACCCATGTGAAGTATCAAGGTATTGAGTGAAGCAGTTGCAGAGATATAGTACACAAAAAAACTTTAACAAAAAAATTCAGAATTTGACCTTGACATTGGGCACAGGATCGAGCTTTCCGCAAGCAGGTGCGACAATGATGATAAACACCCATGTGGAAGTATCAAAGGTATTGGGTGAAGCTGCAGATATTAGACACGAAAAAAACTTTAACAAAAAAATTACAAAGTAATTTGACCTTGACATTGGGCACAGGATCGCGCTTTCCGCAAGCAGGTGCGACAATGATGATAAAACACCCATTGTGAAGTATCAGGTAGGTGGGTGAAGCAGTTAGCAGAGATATAGTACACGACTAACAAAAAAATACCTTTAACAAAAAAATTCAAAGTATTTGACCTTGTAAACACATGTAGGCACAGGATCGCGCATTCCGCAAGCAGTGGTGCGACAATGATGATAAACACCCATGTGAAGTATCAAGGTATTGGGTGAAGCAGTTGCAGAGATATAGTACACAAAAAAACTTTAACAAAAAAATTCAGAATTTGACCTTGACATTGGGCACAGGATCGAGCTTTCCGCAAGCAGGTGCGACAATGATGATAAACACCCATGTGAAGTATGAAGGTATTGGGTGAAGCAGTTGCAGAGATATAGTACACGAAAAAACTTTAACAAAAAAATTCAAAGTAAATAGACCTTGACATTGGGCACAGGATCGCGCTTTCCGCAAGCAGGTGCGACAATGATGATAAACACCCATGTGAAGTATCAAGGTATTGGGTGAAGCAGTTGCAGAGATATAGTACGAACAAAAAAAAAACTTTAAACAAAAAAATTCAAAGAATTTGACCTTGACATTGGGCACAGGATCGCGACTTTCCTGGCAAGCAGGTGCGACAATGATGATAAAACACCCATGTGAAGTAGAAGTATTGGGTTGAAGCAAGCGAGAGTTGCAGAGATATGGGGATGTACACGAAACAAAAAACTTTAACAATATTCAGAGTATAAAGTAACCTTTGAAAAAAACTTCGACATTGGGCACAGGATCGCGCTTTCCGCAAGCAGGTGCGACAATGATGATAAAACACCCATGTGAAGTATCAAGGTATTGGGTGAAGCAGTTGCAGAGATATAGTACACGAAAAAACTTTAACAAAAAAATTCAAAGTAATTTGACCTTGACATTGGGCACAGGATCGCGCTTTCCGCAAGCAGGTGCGACAATGATGATAAACACCCATGTGAAGTATCAAGGTATTGAGTGAAGCAGTTGCAGAGATATAGTACACAAAAAAACTTTAACAAAAAAATTCAGAATTTACCTTGGACATTCAGATCGACTTTCCGAACATTGCACAGGATCGAGCTTTCGCAAGCAGTGCGAACAATGAATTTGATTACACCCATGTGAAGTAATATGATATGGAAGGATTGGGTGAAGCAGTTGCAGAGATATAGTACACGAAAAAAACTTTAACAAAAAAATTCAAAGTAATTTGAACTTGACATTGGGCACAGGATCGCGTTTCCGCAAGCAGGTGCGACAATGATGATAAACACCCATGTGAAGTATCAAGGTATTGGGTGAAGCAGTTGCAGAGATATAGTACACGAAAAAACTTTAACAAAAAAATTCAAAGTAATTTGACCTTGACATTGGGCACAGGATCGCGCTTTCCGCAAGCAGGTGCGACAATGATGATAAACACCCATGTGAAGTATCAAGGTATGTGAAGCAGTTGCAGAGATATAGTACACCGAAAAAACTTTAACAAAAAAATTCAAAGTAATTTGACTTGAGATTGGGCACAGGATCGCGCTTTCCGCAAGCAGGTGCGACAATGATGTATACCCATGTGAAGTATCAAGGTATTGGGTGAAGCAGTTGCAGAGATATAGTACACAAAAAAACTTTAACAAAAAAATTCAGAATTTGACCTTGACATTGGGCACAGGATCGAGCTTTCCCGCAAGCAGTGCGACAATTGTTTGAGACACATGTGAAGTAGATGTATGGTGAAGCAGTTGCAGAGATAAAAAAATTAGTAACCACGGACAACATTCAAGTATGACTTGACATGGGCACTTGATTCGCGCTTTCCGCAAGAGGTGCGACATGATGATAAAACACATGTGAAAAAAGTTTATTCAAAGTTTATTCTTGGAGTTTGAAGCAGGTGCAGAGATATAAGTACAAAAAAACTACAAAAAATTTCATTGATTTGACCTTGACATTGGGCACAGGATCGAGTTTCCGCAAGCGGTGCGCCAAGATGATAAACACCCATGTGAAGTATGAAGGTATTGGGTGAAGCAGTTGCAGAGATATAGTACACGAAAAAAACTTTAACAAAAATTATTCAAGTAATTTGACCTTGACATTGGGCACAGGATCGCGCTTTTCGCAAGCAGGTGCGACAATGATGATAAACACCCATGTGAAGTATCAAGGTATTGGGTGAAGCAGTTGCAGAGATATTGTACACGAAAAAACTTTACAACAAAAAAATTCAAGTAATTTGACCTTGACATTGGGCACAGGATCGCGCTTTCCGCAAGCAGGTGCGACAATGATGATAAACACCCATGTGAAGTATCAAGGTATTGGGTGAAGCAGTTGCAGAGATATAGTACACGAAAAAACTTTAACAAAAAAATTCAAAGTAATTTGACCTTGACATTGGGCACAGGATCGCGCTTTCCGCAAGCAGGTGCGACAATGATGATAAACACCCATGTGAAGTATCAAGGTATTGGGTGAAGCAGTTGCAGAGATATAGTACACAAAAAAACTTTAACAAAAAAATTCAGAATTTGACCTTGACATTGGGCACAGGATCGAGCTTTCCGCAAGCAGGTGCGACAATGATGATAAACACCCATGTGAAGTATGAAGGTATTGGGTGAAGCAGTTGCAGAGATATAGTACACGAAAAAACTTTAACAAAAAAATTCAAAGTAATTTGACCTTGACATTGGGCACAGGATCGCGCTTCCGCAAGCAGGTGCGACAATGATGATAAACACCCATGTGAAGTATCAAGGTATTGGGTGAAGCAGTTGCAGAGATATAGTACACGAAAAAACTTTTTAACAAAAAAAATTCAAAGTAATTTGACCTTGACATTGGGCACAGGATCGCGCTTTCCGCAAGCAGGTGCGACAATGATGATAAACACCCATGTGAGTAACAAGGTATTGGGTGAAGCAGTTGCAGAGATATAGTACACGAAAAAACTTTAACAAAAAAATTCAAAGTAATTTGACCTTGACATTGGGCACAGGATCGCGCTTTCCGCAAGCAGGTGCGACAATGATGATAAACACCCATGTGAAGTATCAAGGTATTGGGTGAAGCAGTTGCAGAGATATAGTACACGAAAAAACTTTAACAAAAAAAATTCAAAGTAATTTGACCTTGACATTGGGCACAGGATCGCGCTTTCCGCAAGCAGGTGCGACAATGATGATAAACACCCATGTGAGTATCAAGGTATTGGGTGAAGCAGTTGCAGAGATATAGTACACGAAAAAAACTTTAACAAAAAAATTTCAAAGTAATTTGACCTTGACATTGGGCACAGGATCGCGCTTTCCGCAAGCAGGTGCGACAATGATGATAAACACCCATGTGAAGTATCAAGGTGATTGGTGAAGCAGTTGCAGAGACATAGTACACGAAAAAACTTTAACAAAAAAATTCAAAGTAATTTGACCTTGACATTGGGCACAGGGGCCGCACGGTTGGGGGTTAGAATGAAAATATGGATGATGATAAACACCCATGTGAAGTTTCAAGGTAATGGGTGAAGCAGTTGCAGAGATATAGTATAACGAAAAAGTTTTAACCAAAAAACTTTAACCAGACGTACGTTAAAAAGTTAACGTTGAAAATGGCTAAGTCAATTACGTAGAAATAATAGGTGAAGGTAAAAAAATGGTCACATGTTGGATAGTTGTATGTGGTAGGCACCCCTTGGTTATGAAGCTGTGAAAGTTTGGTGGTCCTAGGTGGTACAGTACCAAAGAATGGACTTAAACACGAAAACTTAACATTGTAAACGCGAAAACATTAACATTGAAAATGGCTAAGTCGACTCTGCGCGGAAAAAAAAAAAAATGGGTGAAGTTAAAAAAAAATGTAACATGTTGGATGTGATATGTGGTGGCACCTCTTGATTATGAATCTGTGAAAGTTTGGTGGTCCTAGGTGGTACAGTACCAAAGAAATGGACTTAAACACGAAAACTTAACATTGTAAAACGCGAAAACTTAACATTGAAAATGGCTAAGTCGACTACGCGGAAAAAATGGGTCAAGATAAAAAAAAAGTAACATGTTGGATAGTGATATGTGGTGGGCACCCATTGATTATGAAGCTGTGAAAGTTTGGTGGTCCTAGGTGGTACAGTAACAAAGAAATGGACTCAAACACGAAAACTTAACAGTGATTGTGGACGCCGCCCGCCGCCCGCCCGCCCGGCTTTCGCCAATCCAATAGCCTGGATTTTTTTTCAAAAAACCTGGCTAAAAATGGCATTTTTTCATCGTCATATTGTGTCATTTAAATTTACCTAAACTTTACTGAGCTATTATTGGATATATACATAATTTATCACGAATATATATGTCTGTATTGGTAATGAGGTATGTACTCTGTAGTTTATTCGATTTTTTTCCTCACTATATAGCAAAGCCACAACATAGTCATAACTTCCTCAAAATAGGTCTTTGTTATATTTTTGCAATTTTTATTCACATATTTTAGCATACCCATACTGACAATTTAACGGTGAGAATGCAGTCAAAAATGATATACTACAATTCTGACATATATAATACTTTCAAAATGTTAACTTAAATACATCCAAATATTCTGCATATAAAATGTCAAAAATATTCTGAACATGTGTATTCCGTAGTGTCTGTAGCCCCCATTTGCAATTAGGGCTATTTTTTATATTTTAGTTCATGACTATCATTTGGCTTCATTTTTCTGATCTACAAGAACAACAGATATGCAAGCATCTAGCCAACTTAGATTATGGAGCAGACATGTGGCAGCAATTCCATCAATATTTATCTAGGTAGCTTGTAGTGTCTGTAGCCCCTACCTAATACCCAGTATATTAAAGCCATTTGGACCTTATGAACACAGTCTTCACATGTTTACATCTTGAAATCATGCCCCACTGTCAATAAACAACCAGAATTAGTTATCAAAGCATTTGAAAGAAGAAAAATCAGTAATTCCATGATTTTGCACAATTGAAATCATTCAAAATCATCACCGTATTATCCGTTAGTGTACATACAAAGCGGATATTAATGGCTTAAAGTCTTCCATAAGCAGTCTATTGTTAAATAACTGTGATAGGATTAACTGTTTACACATTTAAATGGCTGAACATGATCATGTTCTAACCAAGTGTGACAGGGGCTACAGACACTACCAATTTACAAAGGCCCACGAGGCAGGGCAAATTATATACAAATGTATATATATTTGTAGGTAAATTAGAACAGTGACAATACTTAATTGACATCAGGTACTTAAACAGTGTTGTGTTTTCAACTACATGTACAATTTGGTGTATTAGTTTCAATAATGTTTAATTAGAAGAATGAATACAGCACATGTAGTGGTTAATGTAGAACTGATTACATCAGTGACTGCATGACTTACATATCGTTACCATGTATTGTATTTATTTACCAATCCAACTCGCGACCAAGGGTTAATTTAAATTATTGTCACATGTGAAGACATATGCGGGATGCTTAATGTGGGTGAAAGCTATGCATGTTTGCAATAAGCATACCCATGCCATTCATCATACCATACTACATACTGCCTTGGCCAATGATCATCATGCTCGCTTAATTGTCAGAAGTGTGCTCGTTAACGATAATAACATTGTATTCCTTGTCAACATTCAATCCATTGTGGACACACTTTGAAACAGTTCTTCAATACTCAAACTGATTGAAATACATCCGTTTTTGTCTTTGAAAATAGGCAGAATATCACACTCTATACATAACAATGTTAGTGTTGTTCAATTATTGAAAACTGCATCAATATTATTGAACATCTGATCATTTTGGCGGCCATTTTGAAAATATATTCTAGCATTGTATGCCTGGATATGTATATGTTATCAAATGATTTGATTTGTATACCTCAAACTGGTATGTATACATGTAATAGGTGCATGAAATGCTGTTTATAACAACTCATACAGTAAAGAATAGAACAAAACAAGAACATTTTGGCGGGCATTTTGACTGTTCTGACAATTGTGGAAGGCTATTGCATAACTATCTCCTGTATTTTCCATTTATTTGTGAGGAAAAGCAATGTATGTGTGTTTCAACTTAATGAATGTCTGTATGTGTTCGTAACAACACACGACTCGCAGAAATATATTGTAAAACAGCCTATTTCGGCAGCCATTTTGAAATATATTGCCATTTACGGATGTAATTAAATGTAAAATGTATTCTAAATAATGTATTGCTGGCTCATGGTCTAAAACATTCATGTTACAAAACACAGACGTGAAATTGGGACTTACAGGTTTTTGGAAACTTAAACCAATCCAAGTCCGCCTCTGCCAAATATGTTGCAATGTTACATTGAAGGCAGACGCTCTTACCAGTCTAATAAAGAAAGTTAAATGGATACGTCTCAGTCAGCCTCAGCGGTTAGAAGTCAAGTAGCTAAGAGAAATGTGTCGCTCAGGTACTATAGAAAACCACATACCAAAACAGTATCGTATCAAAATAATACAACATAATCATGATAGTACATGTTCTTTTGAAGTAATTAATGTATATGACTGACGCACCATGACACAAAGGGACCAATTGGTGTTGTTGACCGATATAGCTCTTGATTATCTTGCACACTCCCATCTGCATCATGTATAATACATGTATGATGTAATGATCTATTGTTCACAAGAAGCACTGCATAATATACACTTTTCTATGCGCAGGTTGTTGACCTGGACACAGAAACCAACGAAGTTAAACTTTTGTTTATGGCCCAGAAAGGTGGAGTGTATGTGTGGCCCAATGTTTGTTTGTTTGTTGGGGTTTAACTGCCTATCAACAGCTAAGGTCATTTAAGGCCGGGTCAATGGGTTTAGTACTAAATCCCATATATTACCTGTACAAGTACATGTACATGTTCAAGTACATATACAAATGGGGGGGGAAATTCCAAAATCAGAACTGAATATTTACATTAACAAAACTATATATTCAGCCCTGAAATCAGAATAATCCTGATCTGATGCCAGGTCCTCGCCACACCAGAGTCATTTGGCCCTCCCAAAAGCAGTAGTATCAGTAATAATCTTACTACTTTTATAATGGACAATAACCCAATTCAACTCCCAGGTAACTAAAGAGCCAAAGATAAAAACGTACCTGAGGGCCAAACCAGGCAAATCGTGTTTCCTATTAAGAAGGAACCCCTACCGTTAATTTACACCGTCTCGTTTGCCCGACCACCACCCACGTGGCCCGATGTATCTGTGACAATTTAGTGTACAAAAATGTTATATAATAGCATAGTTGTACCATACCGCACCACATGTACTTACATGTACAATTGGTAGTGTCTGTAGCCCCATAATGTGATTTCACAAAATGGCATTACTTGTCATTTTCACTATCATATAAGAAAGATGATTAGCTTAATAATACAATGATATTGAAGTTCTATACCTCTGACACTGACTGACTTACTTTAGCCAATTACTGTCATTTGGGAACACATATAATTGACAATTTTGTCCAAGTAACAGATGTTAGAAAACATAAATAAGACATGTTTGTCAGGTAATTGCTTGTTCACTGCTTAATAACTACCTTACTACCTGTGCATGAAATAAATCATAACCAAGTTAATTGCACACAATGAATTGTGGTAAAAATGGGCATTATCAGATATAATAACATGTGTAGTGTCTGTAGCCCCTCTGCCGAATTTGGTGTAACGTCATATATATCTGTAGCACATGCAATTGTAATGTCACTATGTGTTTTATTTCATTAACCGATGAAGCTACTATATTAAGAACTGATTTTGTATATATAGTGACATGATTGAAGGTAGTATTGCTATATGCAAGCGCATGTTATTTGGCAATGCACATCAGACACTTTTGAAAGGTATTATATTATATATATATCGACTCAAAATAACTGTAACATTGTGAAATTAGTTTGTTCCTGACCAGTTCTTTACACAAACACTATAAACATCATAAATACACACTGTACATTATCACAAGCCCATGTTATATATTTAAATGTAGTGTCTGTAGGCCCATGCAGCCAGGCGTGTTTTAGGCAGCTGTTACAACGAGTGGTGGTTATATTTATATATTTATTAATTACTTTCTGTTTCTAAACTGTTATTTTGAATTTGGGAATGCGGCTCAATTTGATCGAAAGATGAAAAGACAAAGACACATGTTGATTCTATAATGTAATATTCCCAAGAGCTCCCTGGCAACCCAAACAATGGCCTTTATACTTGGCAACGCGGACCTTATAGAAAGCACCTGACCACTCGTCATGAAATGCACACAATGCAGACTTTTCCTGAGAACTGTGTTTGTTCAACACAATTCAAATTGCTATAATTAATTACTCATTGAATGCAAACCTTAAATATTTTACATGCACATTTCATCCATTCATCTACATACACACAGCAAATATCAATAACGAAAGGAAATTAGAACTATGTCTAAATTGGCTTTTAATACGAATATCAAAGTCAATTTAGACATCAGACTGTCTTCTGAATCATATTTGGAACCATCTGTAATATGCAAACGACTGTAAACAACTACATGTTATAGTATTATGTTTTGACTCAGTGTAGCTCAAATACTAGTCGTCTATGTTCAGTCTCAAAAGAGTTATTACATGATTATATGAATTGCACAATAACAATTGCAGACAACAATTAATAATTGCAACAGAGATCCTGCATTCATTGTTTGTGACAACCCAAGCTATTTGACCAGGGCATAACGCCCAGTATTCCCGCCACTTTTCCAAGTTTATATCCCCGATAAATTCCACAAAAAGGCCATTCATTCCTTATAATTCCAGCATTTGAAATAAATTCATCAAGAAAATGTGTTTATTTTCCGTTTTCTTAAGAATTATTTTAACTGCACCTTACGGAAAGTAGTTCGGCGTGGGAGTTTACTGGGATATACATTTTGCACAGAGACTTGCTACGAGCCAATCAAATGTTAGGGAATTTTGTGTTACGGAGCTGAGTTAATTATGGGGGTATGAGGATTGTGATATTGACAGAGTGCAGCTTAAATTCTGTAAGAAAATCCTAAACCTCGGTAATTCAGCACCAAGCGCTGGCATCTTAGGAGAATTGGGTAGATTGCCTATGTCAGTGTATTATAAAAATCGAATAGTTAAATATTGGGTTCGTTTGCTTAGAATGGACATACATAGATATCCAAAGTCATGCTATAATATGTTGTTTGACCATGATGTAGTCGGACGGACAAACTGGGCCTCAAAGATTAAGAATATGTTGTATGCGTATGGCTTTGGGTATGCATGGATATCCCAGGATATTGGAAATGAAGATTTATTTTTGTCGCTCTTCTTTCAAAGGTTAAAAGATGTTTCTTACCAGAACTGGTCTGCTTTTATTTCCGACTCACCTAAATTGCAATTTTATTTGCATTTCAAAACTCTTTTAGACCCCGAACGCTATTTGTCATCAATTGCTATTGAAACCGGACGATATAGAGCAATATCTCGAAATTAAAGATTCTGCTTATTCTGTTTAACTAATGATGTAGAAATTATCGAAGATGAGTTGCATGTGTTAATGAACTGTCCATATTATAATGAAATAAGACAACAACATAACATTATTTTCAGAAATGAAGAGCATGTCTATAATAGCATGAAAAGAACAGACACAGAATATTTGCTACGGTTAAGTGAGTTCATATTTAAATGTATGCAAAAGCACAGACTCTTAGAAATAAACTGATACTTACATGCACCCTCACTTGATCTAAGTTAGTACATGTACTACAGTTGAAATCGTGGACGCGGAGCTATTGGCACATACAAATTTATTATTATTGTTAGAATAGACTGGGTTTGTGTTTGCCAATGTCCCTTTGACCTTGAAAAATACGAAAATGTGTATGTATGTTGTCTTTTTTCTTTTCCACTGTTACTTTCCACAATTGGTTCCTGAATATGTGTTTGTATATTAATATGTATTGTGTACTTTGGGCCGGTGGCCTATATACATGTAATAAAGTATTCAACAACAACAAATGTTAGGGAATTGTGTAAATATTTTTGTGCTGGAATTATACACATTTGTTCGAACATACTAGCTGTGTCTATACCCACATATTCAGCATCAAAGAATCCAGCACTCACGGTGCGAAGTAACATACAGGGCTCCAGTTAAGGAATTAGTAATTGAGTATTGTCACTCCATCATTTCTGAAGCAATTGGGTATTTTAAAATTTTAATTGGGCAAAATAAAATCACACTACTGTTTACACATCAACAGACCGCAATTATTGAATAGTTTGCTTCTAAATGAAAACACATCTTGGTATTTCATTAGAATTGTCTCCTTGGAGACAATTCTAATGAATAATCAAGATGAGTTTTCATGGAAAAATAAGAAAATATGCTATATTTGTGGTCTGTTTATCGTTTTCTGTAGCATGATAAAGATAGAACAATTTTTTCATTGCTTTTTGATACTCACTACTACTGATTTCAATTGGGTTTTTGGCAATTTTAATTGGGTATTTATGCAAATACGCAGCTTATCTGGAGCTCTGAACATATCAAATTATGTCACATACTCGATGAGGTTTTACTATACATGTATATACATGTATGCTCCTTAATTTGTGAGTGAGTGAGTGAGTGAATAGGGTTTAACGTCCGCTTTTCTGACATAGAGGTACAAGCCTCAGGGAGTCTACACGCAGACGGGTCAACGGGGTCGAGTCCCGTATCCACCTGTCCGAGGGGGGTAAATCCCAACTTCAGAACTCAATATTTACAATCAAAATATATATTCAGTCCTGAAATTAGAACAACCTGATCTGGTGCCAGGCCCTCGCCACACCAGCATCATTTATCCCATCCCCTTAAAAGTAATAGGATTAGCGCTAATCTTACTTTTATATATGGGGCATAGCCCGACTCAACTCTCACATACAAGAAAGCCAAAAATGTACATGAGGGCCAAATCCGGTATAGTGGGTTCCGGAAAGTATGAACCCAATCGTTAAGCCAGTTTAGTCGCCTTTTACGACAAGCAATGGCTACTGCAGCACTATTCTCAGGATCAGTTGATCCCGCCCCGGTGCCTGTACGGGGCTCCTTAATTTGTGAACATGCTGCACAAGGATTTAATGGAATAGACACAGATTTTCTAACATACTTAACTAATTGTCATCGTGGTTATAAGGAGTTGCTCACTTGACTTGACTAGGTGTTCACATACATTAAATAGGTTTATAGCGAACTCAGGGGTACCCCATACCAGGGACTAATATTTTGGTTAAACAGCTCTGCTTATGTGTTATATGAATGACATGTAGAGTTATATAGCAATTTTGAAGGTGATGATATTCACGGCACATGCATGGACTAAATTAGTTTTCAACAATACAATGTATCGTTTATATAAAACAATAGAATATGTAGTTACAACGATATAATGTTTTCCATAATGTGAAATTAATATTTGTGTTAAGCTGAATCTGATACATACACTGCATTCAGAAAAGTAAAGCAATGCCAAGAATGTTATTTGCATATCCTATGCTCAGTTAGCCAGTTCGAGTTGAAACGGATGATATCCGTTACAGTGACGAATGTATACTGTCAGAGCTCTCCGTAAGCGCCGGCAGCGATTTAGCCGACTACTCGCTACTCGCTCAGTTGGCGCCGGCTACAATTCATGTCGTAAAAGAACATTTTTTTATTTATTTTTTTTACAAAACACGGGTGGGTGGTGGTCAGGCGAATGAGACAGTGTAAATTAACGGTATGGGTTCCTCCTCATAGGAATCACGATTTGCCTGGTTTGGCCCTCAGGTACGTTTTTATCTTTAGCTCTTTAGTTACCTGGGAGTTGAATTGGGTTATTGCTATGCTCTTACTCTGTTAATTTATTTTCCCTCGTACCCTCCCCCACCCCCACCTCACCCAGACCCCATGGTACTGGACAAAATAACAAAAACACATTTTATCCCACCTTCTCTGGTCAAAATGTTCTTGCGTGTCGACTTTTTTTTTTTCATTCGTACCCCCACCCCACCCCACCCCAATAATATTGAAGATAGAGACTCGACTAAAAACCTTAACCAAGGGGAAATAACTAAGTAATTTAAGAGGAAAAGTGGGTCAAGGTCACATGAGGGTCACAGATGTGACAGTGGTTATTGATGTACACTGCAAGGCGATCAATGTGTGCAAGTTTGGTGGCTCTAGCCCTAATAATATTGAAGATAGAGACTTGACTAAAAACCTTAACCAAATAACAAAGTAATTTAAGTGGAAAAGTGGGCCAAGGTCACAGATTTG
This sequence comes from Conchocele bisecta, assembly GCA_029237695.1. Classification (NCBI taxonomy): domain Eukaryota; kingdom Metazoa; phylum Mollusca; class Bivalvia; order Lucinida; family Thyasiridae; genus Conchocele; species Conchocele bisecta. The sequence goes on along the minus strand of CM055265.1, from coordinate 40,067,804 downwards.
ATAGTGGTTATAGATGTACATTGCAAGGTGATTAATGTGTGCAAGTTTGATGTCTCTAGGCCTAATAGTATTGAAGATATGGACTTGACTAAAAATCTTAACCGAAGTGCGACGCCGACGCGGACGCCAGATGGACGGACAAAGCGGCAACAATATGCCGCCCCGAAAAAATTTATCCGGGAGCACAACAACTTCAGATTTGTCCTGCTATCAACACATTTTAAAATTTTTGCAACAATATATGCAGAAATTGTCTTAAACAACTACAAATATATGCACCATAAAACTCACCAGATGCCACCAAACCCCCCTAACTGAAGCTGCGTGGAAGTTGATATAGCTGGCTACTTTTTAAAAAAAAGCCGACTTAACTCTCAATTTTACGGAGACCTCTGATACTGTGCATGCTAATATGTCATATCATGTGCTAATCGTGTCGATTATCTGTCTTCATGCTTGTATTTTGAAATTGATTGTCTGTTTTTATCAAGAGCCAGCATGGTTTATGCTTTATGCAATAAACTATCATTGTGCAGTCGGATGGCACAACAGACTGCTGGTAGTCATTATACATGATTGGATATAATTATGCTTATGAAAGCTAAGATGATTGAGGATACGTGTTGACCTGTGTCACAAAATTGTGCAGTTGCTCAGTATAGATTGTGTCTAATTTTGTGCAGTATACATACCTGTACTATTGATTGCACAGGTAAGTTGTACCCAGGTGCATTTTACAGGTGAGCTGCATTGTTAACAATTACTGGTAGTGGATATCACATACAGTGGTCAGTCATGCTGGACAAGTATTGAGCATTTTTATGTGAATAGTTCACTGGGCATGCATGTGTGGTCATTGCTTAGAGAGATCTGATTGTGGGAAGACCTATTAGTGCTTTGTGTGGAGAACGTTGTACAATTTTATTCCTGTATATGTGAGCTAGATCTGTGGATTCCAGACACTGTAAGTTATTTTACCCCATATTTAACCAAGGTGGAGTTTGTGAATTGTAATGCAATTTTAGCCATTTAAATCGCGTGGAATTTGGTGAATTCTCTTCAAACGACACTGGTAGTTAGTTAGTGGTAATGACCACTTAATTGCAGGTGGCTTATGTTGATGGGGCGATTCCTGGGTGTCCATCCTCTGGGGGATTCCTTTCCATTCCACGGCACGGGCATTGCCATTCCTGAGCAGCATATGGCGGGTCGAGACTGATATTTCCATAGATGGAAATAACCGAGAATGACATGAGGCGATGTCATTTGTGTGAATGAGAAATATTGTATCCTTTGGGAGTGAACTGATGTGAACATTGATGAGATAGACTAACATTACTGGGGTATTATCACCCTTATGACAGATTGTCGGTGGAGTGAACACGTGTGAATCTTAGTGACATATTGTCCTTAGTGGACATCTTTGTGGGTATGCAATCCTGAGTGGAATTCTTCGTGGCATCTTAGTGACATATTATCCATATTGGACATCTTCGTGGTATATTTTTTCTTAGTGGACATCTTTGTGACATCGTACTACATGTACTGTCCTCCATGACACCAGTGTGACACCTTAGTGTACCATTTTGAATGTTAGGATTCTCAATTCATATTATTTAGTCTCGTGACATACCATGGGGGTGAATATTTGTTGTGCATCTATGAACATTTGTGTATTCAGTGACAACCTAGGACTCATGCATTCACAGGGAAACTTAGCTATGTGGAACGTTAAGTTTAAGATACTGTAACTTGTGTTTTGCTGGATAAATAGTGCAATAGTTATCATTGACTGATTAAAAATGTGTAAATTGACTTTGACTATTTGTCTATGCCTATGTACAGCCACACCAGATCTATATTAAAAGAACCTGTCTCACAATTGTGTGATTTCGGTTACACAATTTTGTGACATATGGCGATCCCGGCAGGATCTTGGAAAATCGCTTTGCATAGTGCATGCATATTAAAGTCTTAGTCTGACCAATAACAAAAAAAACATTTAGGAACATGGCTAGTTATGAGAAATTAATTGACTGTGGGAAGGCATTAGGCTTACAGGGAGAGACACTGTTAGCATTTGTTGAGAAGAAAGAGGCAGAAAGATTAGATAGAGAGGAAAGGGCTAGTGAAAGAGAAATGCATAAGTTGAAGTTGGAGAAAGAGGCGAAAGAGAGAGAGCACGAGTTTGAATTGGCTAAGAAAGAGACTGAGGCAAAAGTTAAAATGCTTCAGATGGAAGTAGAGATGGAGAAGCTGAGGAAGATTGATGGCTCCCATGTTAGTTTCAGTTCAGGTGTTAGTCACGTAAAAGCAAAATCGCCCAAATTACCTGCTTTTAATGAACGGCAAGATAAAATGGATGCATATTTGAAACGGTTTGAGAGGTTTGCTGAAAACGCGGGTTGGGATAGAACTGATTGGGCTACTAATTTAAGTGCTCTTGTCCAAGGGAAGGCACTAGACGTGTATTCACGTTTATCCCCATCTGATGCATTGGACTATGATATATTGAAGGAAGCATTGTTAAAACGGTTTCAGCTGACGGAAGACGGGTTTCGACATAACTTTAGGAATAGCAGACAAGAGGTCGGTGAAACCGTCCCTCAGTTCATTGTTAGGTTGACAGATTACTTGGCAAAGTTGGATGGAATTGGCTAAGGCACCCAGAAGTCTTTTGAGGGTTTGCGAGATGTGATTATCCGTGAGCAGTTCATGCAGACATCCAGCAAGAATTGCAGGTATTTCTCAAGGAGAGAAAAATTAGTTCAGTTACAGAAATGGCGGAACTCGCAGAACAGTATCAGGAGGCACATGGTGTAAATGAGACAATCCGTCAAAAACCAGACTCAAAAGGCAATTTTGAATGTTTTGATCAGTCATCACAGTCTAAGTCGTTCAGTTCAGATGCAAAGGTAAGAGAACGAATTTGTTACCATTGCAAATCCAATACCCATTTCATTAAAGATTGTCCAAAGAAGGGAAATTTCGGGCGTGGTCCTTCCTTCAAAGCAGCATGTTTGACAGATCATGCTCAAGACCAGGCTAGAGGTCGCGGTACACAACACCATAATAGAGGTGGTTATAGAGGTAGAGGTGGTTTCACAAGAGGGTTGAATTCAATGGGCTCAGATCATCGTTCTGATGAAGATACTGAGGTGAAGACAGTTGTTAGTTGTGGTATTGAGGAGGACTTGGGTCAGTTTGAAGAGTGTTGTGTGAGCAACAGTAGAGTTACATTACAGTGCGGGCATGAGTTTCCTGTAATGACGGCGGCTTGTAAGAGTACTTCCAAAGATTTGAAGGTTGACAATCTACCAGTACATTATGGTTTCGTCAATAGAATGAAGGTCAAGGTACTAAGAGATACAGGTTGTTCTGGCGTCGTTAGTTCGGAGAGATTTAGTACAAGCAAATCAGTTGACTGGGAATTCCAAGGGCTGTATGCTATTAGACGGTACAGTGAGGCAGCTTCCCATAGCAATGATTCACATAGACACACACCATTTTTTACAGGTGATGTAGAGGCCCTATGTGCGGAGAATCCTGTTTTTTGAACTCATCGTAGGTAATATCCCAAATGCCAGAGATCCTGGTAATCCAGATAAATTTTGGTCCTGTCAAACCAGTGATGATGTCAATGTGAAGTGAGTGCAGTACAAACCAGATCTCAAGTTGCTAATGAAGGTAAGTTTAAACCACTTAATGTGACGAATCCAATTTGTGCAGCATCGACATGAATGAGTTAGAACTGGTCAGGAGACTGATGATACATTGCACATTGCAAAGGAGCGTGTTGTTACAGGTGAGAAGAAGGTAGCAAAAGGCGGAGGTGTTCATTGGTTTGAGAAACAAAATGGTTTGATTTACAGACGTTTCCAATCCGAGAGGGTAGATGCGGAAAGGTGTTTAAGCAGCGGTTGGTTCCAAAACATTTGAGAGAACATGTTTTGAAGTTGGCACATGATTCCATTTTAGCAGGCCATTTAGGGTCAGAAAGATGACTAGCAAAATTCTGGCACAGTTTTATTGGCCCGGTGTACAAGGGGACATTAATAGGTACTGTCGTTCCTGTGATTTATGTCAGAAGACATTTTCTAAAGGTAAGGTCAGGAAGTACCCGTTGGTGAGTTATCATCACTGATAGACACTCCATTTGCCAGAGTTGCAGTAGATTTGATTGGTCCTATACATCCTCCTACAGAGAAGGGAAACCGGTTTCGCATTGTAGCGATCAAAGGATCAGAGAATGTCGGAGCAGATTTTCTCAGTCGTCATGTGTAGGTAGAGAATATTCATGTAGCCACAGTGTTTGAAGATCAAGGCAGGTAAGCTCGAGCTAGAGGAGATCAACAGATTTTTGTTTTCATTTGTTTTAAGCCGATTTTTATTTTTAATTTGTGATTAGGAGTGAAAAACATGTTTTTCATCTTGGAAACGGAGGTATGTCACAAAATTGTGCAGTTGCTCAGTATAGATTGTGTCTAATTTTGCGTGCAGTATACATACCTGTACTATTGATTGCACAGGTAAGTTGTACCCAGGTGCATTTTACAGGTGAGCTGCATTGTTAACAATTACTGGTAGTGGATATCACATACAGTGGTCAGTCATAGCTGGACAAGTATTGAGCATTTTTATGTGAATAGTTCACTGGGCATGCATGTGTGGTCATTGCTTAGAGAGATCTGATTGTGGGAAGACCTATTAGTGCTTTGTGTGGAGAACGTTTTGTACAATTTTATTCCTGTATATGTGAGCTAGATCTGTGGATTCCAGACACTGTAAGTTATTTTACCCCATATTTAACCAAGGTGGAGTTTGTGAATTGTAATGCAATTTTAGCCATTTAAATCGCGTGGAATTTGGTGAATTCTCTTCAAACGACACTGGTAGTTAGTTAGTGGTAATGACCACTTAATTGCAGGTGGCTTATGTTGATGGGGCGATTCCTGGGTGTCCATCCTCTGGGGGATTCCTTTCCATTCCACGGCACGGGCATTGCCATTCCTGAGCAGCATATGGCGGGTCGAGACTGATATTTCCATAGATGGAAATAACCGAGAATGACATGAGGCGATGTCATTTGTGTGAATGAGAAATATTGTATCCTTTGGGAGTGAACTGATGTGAACATTGATGAGATAGACTAACATTACTGGGGTATTATCACCCTTATGACAGATTGTCGGTGGAGTGAACACGTGTGAATCTTAGTGACATATTGTCCTTAGTGGACATCTTTGTGGGTATGCAATCCTGAGTGGAATTCTTCGTGGCATCTTAGTGACATATTATCCATATTGGACATCTTCGTGGTATATTTTTTCTTAGTGGACATCTTTGTGACATCGTACTACATGTGGTTTACTGTCCTCCACGACACCAGTGTGACACCTTAGTGTACCATTTTGAATGTTAGGATTCTCAATTCATATTATTTAGTCTCGTGGACATACCATGGGGGTGAATATTTGTTGTGCATCTATGAACATTTTGTGTATTCAGTGACAACCTAGGACTCATGCATTCACAGGGAAACTTAGCTATGTGGAACGTTTAGAAGATACTGTAACTTGTGTTTTGCTGGATAAATAGTGCAATAGTTATCATTGACTGATTAAAAATGTGTAAATTGACTTTGACTATTTGTCTATGCCTATGTACAGCCACACCAGATCTATATTAAAAGAACCTGTCTCACAATTGTGTGATTTCGGTTACACAATTTTGTGACAACCTGTATGATTTGTAATGCATTGTTTCTGTCATATCTTATGTGAAAGTTGCTATTTTAATAATAAGTTGGTGATATTATTTAGTATTACATAAAAGAATCTGACTATTTAGATCCTAATATAGTATGGTGTCTGGTTAACAGTGAATCCAGCCTCATTTGGATTTTGTATATATCCTTTTACTCGGAAAGATTATACACGGTTATAAATTATGGTGGAGATGCTATCTCAATGCGAGTCCTGTATGGAAGTAATACATATACATGTATGGTTAGATTTTCAATCTTAACTCTTTGCATGCTAGCGGCGAAAATATCCGCCAAACGAATTAGGAGTACATGTATATGTTTTATTTCTCTCTGTAAATATGTCTTGAAATTTCATTAGAATTGAGTCCGCAGGACTCAATTCTAATGAAATTCCAAGACATATTCATGATATTTACGGGGAGAAATACAAGAAAATATGATGAATTATTGTCCGCTAGTTTTGAACTATTTATAGCCCACAAGTTTCCCAGCATGCAGAGTTAACCAGAATAGAAAGTAGATACAGAGAGGAGACCGATGAACCCATGAAAACATAGCCTGGTATACTCTATGGGTAGCAGCATGACACACGTACACATTAACTATCGCCTATAGCCGTGCACAAGTCATGATGAACTGCGTTCGAATATGCATTCACTAGCAATTAACAGGTAGCAATCAGTAATTATAAAAGTTATGAAGCATGACATTGAAATTATCATTTCCTAAGACCTGTGCTTTAATAGTTTTGTTTTTTAATTAATGAAACTTGGCACACATATTCAGTAGATGACCATTATATGGTAGTTATCATGTTTTTTTGTTATTTTGATAAATACAATACATTATTCTTAATTTTCCACGACCTTGAACTGGCATTCAACTTAACAAAAGTAAATACAAATACCATACATAACTAGGCATTATGTTGTAAAACATGGATATGCACCCGTGGCATACTGGACTCTACCTGGAGAAATGCTTTCAAACTTTTCGACTTTTCCACGAAAATATACACGGACGAACGGACGGACAGATAGACGGGCGAATGGACGGGCGCACGGACTTACGGAACCTCAAGAGCAACACAATATGCTATCGTATAGGGGGTATAAATACATTTCTGAAGATCTTTTTCTTTAGAAATGCATGTCTTTAGATTAATACAGTAACAATGAACCTACTCTTCCACTCCTTCACATCTCTCTCACCAGATCTTCTAAGCTTCAATTCCCTGGGTTCTGGTTTAGTCATGATAGTAAGCGTTCCGCAATAAATATATGTTGAAGAATTCTGCAGTAGCCAGGAACCAGGTTACTGCAGAATTGTTCAACATACCGTATTATTGTGGAAAGCTTACTTAAGATTAATAAATGTGGAATTATGACAAAGAATACGAAACATGTGCATTTTGATTGTTGAATTTAAAGGTATCAACATCCGCGACCTACTATGAAATTGACATTTGATGACTGCTTTTCTACTTCACAAATAAATTTATTATCAATATCAATGAAAATATTGACAATTTTTGTATGCCAAATGCTTTGATGAATCTTTTTTAAAAGCATATATAGCATCAAAATCGTCTTGAAGTTCAATGACATTGAAATGACATTGAACTTAATTGTAAAGAAATGGCACCGTTAATTTCTGAATGCTGAACCCTATAAGGTATAAGGTTATAATATAAAACAAGACTCCACATGACTCCATGAACACCAGAGGAGAATATGACATTGAGTTCATATGTGTTTTAAATGGTGGTCATGTTGGATTAAGCGATGACTCTCATTTTACCAAATCTGAAAATGCTTCACCCAAGGATCTTAACTTACTATGAAGTTTGGCCAGCATCAGCCATGTGGTTCCTGAGAAAAAGACGTTCAAAATCTTGAATAAATGGACCTTTTGGCGGCAATCATGGATGACGTAACTATCTGATTTAGGCAAATAATTCACCAGAGCGATCGCCTCGCTGATACCTTCAATTTGATATGACATGACCATATTCGGTCAAAAATAAAATTTGACCCCACGGGCCACGCCCATTTTTGATCCCGGGGTCACCATTTTAACAACCTTTGAAAGAGCATTGTACATCAATCATTCCTACCAAGTTTCGTTGAAATCCGGCGAGCGGTTCATGAGAAGAAGATTTTTTAAGAATTTATGCTATTTTTAGACGGCGGCCATCTTGGATTAGCGATGATCTCCATTTTAACAAATCTGAAAAGGCTTCACCCATGGACCATAACTGAAGTTTGGCCACCATGGGCCAAGCGGTTCGTGTGAAGAAGAATTTTGAAATCTCTAATAAAAGAACAACCATTTGACCTTTCGGCGGCCATCTTGGATGACATAACCATCCAATTTCGACAAAAAATGTACCAGAGTGATCGCCTCGTTGATACCGTCAATCTGATATATGACATGACCATATTCGGTCAAAAATAAAATTTGACACCAATTTGACCCCCACGGGCTACGCCCATTTTTTACCCCAGGGTCACTATTTTAACAACGTTGAAAGAGCATTGTACATCAATTATTCCTACCAAGTTTCGTTGAAATCCGGCTGGCGGTTCAAGAGAAGAAGATTTTTTAAGAATTTATGCTATTTTTAGACGGTGGCCATCTTCGATTAGCGATGACCTCCATTTCAACAAATCTGAAAAGGCTTCACCCATGGACCATAACTTTTAAGTTTGGCTACCATGGGCCAAGCGGTTCATGTGGAGAAGAATTTTGAAATCTCTAATGCGGCCATCTTGGATGACATAACCATCCGATTTCGACAAAAAATTCACCAGAGTCATCGCCTCATTGATACCTTCGATTTGATATATGAAATGACCATTCGGTAAAAAATTAAATTTGACCCCAATTTGACCCGACGGGCCACGCCCATTTTTGACCCCGGGGTCACCATTTTAACAAATTTGAAATAGCATTGTACATTGATCATTCCTACCAAGTTTTGTCGAAATCCGGCTATCTGTTCATGAGAAGAAGATTTTTTAAGAATTTATGCTATTTTTAGACGGCGGCCATCTTGGATTAGCGATGACCTCCATTTTAACAAATCTGAAAAGATTTCAGCCATGGACCATAACTGTGAAGTTTGGCCACCATGGGCCAAGCGGTTTGTGTGAAGAAGAATTTTGAAATCTCTAATAAAAGAACGACCTATTGACCTTTCGGCGTCCATCTTGGATGACATAACCATCCAATTTCGACAAAAAATTCACCAGTCATCGCCTCGTTGATACCTTCGATTTGATATATGACATGACCATATTTGGTCAAAAATAAAATTTGACCCCACGGGCCACACCCATTTTTGACCCTGGGGTCACCATTTTAACAACTTTGAAAGAGCATTGTACATCGATCATTCCAACCAAGTTTTGTCGAAATCCGGTAGGCGGTTCTTGAGAAGAAGATTTTTGAAGAATTTGTCTATTTTTTAGACGGCGGCCATCTAGGATTACATATTGACGTCAGTTTAACAATTTTGTAATCCCCCTACCTAAGGACCATGACCATGAAGTTTGGTGACTATAGGCCCAATGGTTACCGAGGAGAAGGCGTTTGAAAATGTTCACAGACGGATGACGGACGGACACATTGCGGTAACAATAGCTCACGAGCTTCGCTCAGGTGAGCTAACAACCACAAGAAGAAAGATTAACACGATGTGCCGCATTCGTTGCGATTACCCCCAAACAATAATGACGTTATGTTCATACCAGGGTGCATTAATGTACAGCCCATCATGAGCTCCAATGGTAAGAATTTTTTTTTAAGTTCTGACAGATCTCTAGAGATATATTTTCTAAGATAATAATTCAACGATATAAGTACACCATACTGTTATATCAGTACTACAAAGAAGAAAGCATTGCCGTTTTCCTTCGGTGACCTTGAAGATATAGTATTGTGACCTTGACCTTGATAGCTGTTGTTAGATGTCTTGATTGTAGTTGATTTTTAATTATTGTGATGCATACCACCGAAGATACCGACACTTCAAAGGAACCAATTCCTCGGTTTTAAGGCATAAATACCAAAACATTTTTCTTGATTTTGAATGACCTTGAAAGTGTCCGAAAAAAATGGCACACGGATTTTTCGGAAAGTGGGATCCAAGACGAATACAAAAACACTAACAAAGAAAAATTAACACGAGGTGCCGGATTCGGAGCAATTGCCCCCCCGACTAATTCAAGCCTGATGTAACTGTCGTGCATACTGACAATACTTATTATTAACCCTTTCGACAATAGAGACCTGGGGTGCGTTTCACTAAACGTCGTACGACTAAAATGTTCGTAAGTGTGAATTTAGGATCGTCTGTAAATTTCAATTGATGGATTATGCAGCCTATGCTCAATAAATGTAAATCCAATAATTGTTTACAAGAAAACATTGTTAATGTGAAATTTACAGACTATCATAATTTTGCACTTATGAACATTTTATCCCCTGTTTCTTAAAGGTACATGCCCACTCAGTAGGTACAATATGTTCTTTATTGGAATTAAATATGTGTATAATTGTGTCACTATTCCACCAGTTCTAAAAATTACAAGTGCCCGCTATACAGATATAATAATTTAGTAATATTGATTTTACTGATAGTGACTTGCAGTGTCAGGCTATTTTCATATGCAAATGAGGCATGCTATTTTTTTTAATGATTTATACTAATTAAATGTGTCACCTGAAATTTTTGTTATTGTCGACAGATTATAAAGTATGATCATTGCGCATCAAAAAACAAATACAGAGAATAAATAGTAATGTCTGTTAATATTTTAAAGAAACACGGATATCAGTGTGGAAACTTACATCTGATATAAAATGTATAATAATGCCAATCAATACGTGGGGTAATGATGAATGAATGTTTCTTTTGCCAGAAAATGTCTCTGATATAAAGAACATTTCGCCTACTGAGTGGGCATGTTCCTTTAATATTTGCAAACGAGTACGATCTGCCCTATTCGTGAATATTTTTATATTTTTACAAAATGACCGCCTTTTTTGCACAATGGAAGTTTTAAACTTAACATGAAATAGTCCACTCAGGGGTGAAAGGTAAAATAACGTGGCAATAGTGCCACAAGCATTATTATTTCAATCAACATGAAACTCCCCCTTGGCGGCATTTTCAATATACAAATGTACATGTAAATTGAACCCTATAACCATATTATATTAACCCTTACTATGCTGAATTAAATTTTGTCGTCTGCTTGAAATGTTTTATTTTCAATATTTCTTGATAAAAACCTGTTTTGACAGCGAATGAGAATCTCATGTGCTGCCAAAACAGGGTTTTTGTTAAGAATTAAGGCAAAAATGAAAAACAGCAGATGACAATTTTCATCTCCCACATAGTGAGGGTTGACATTATGCGACTATTACACTAATTAACCTGTTGCATTGCGGGGAAAATCCCAAATTCAAAACAAAATATTTACATCGAGAAAAAATATATTAAGCTCTGAAATTAGAATAACCTGACCTGGTGCCAGGCCCATACCACACCAAAGTCACTTGGCCCCTTCCCCTAAAATAGGATTACGAATAATCGTAATACTCACATAAGGGGTATATCCAGATTCAACTGTCACATACAAAATGCCAAAGACGTATGTGAGGGCCAAACCAGGTCTCCAGTCGGGATTCCGGTAAGGATGAACCCCGATCGTTAAATTCATATTTTCAACTGTCACATACAAAATGCCAGGTCTCCAGTCCGGATTCCGGTAAGAATGAACCCCGATTCCCATGAATTATTGACATGCAATTGTATTTAACTATAACATTATTACTTAACCCTTAGATCGTTATCTTAATTTTTTTGTCGTCTGCTGTTTATTTTCTATTTTCCATTTTTATCATCAAAAACATGCTTTGACAGCACTTTAGAATAATTTACAACATGATTTGACAGTACTTCAGAATCACTCCACATTGGAAATGATTCTGAAGTGCTGTCAAACCATGTTTTTATTGAGAAATAAAGCAAGATATAAAAGCAACAGCAAACGACAATTGTTGTGAGTAGCGGTCTAATGGTTAATCAATATTGTTTAAAGAAACTAACTTGCCTATTATGATACCTTATAATTTGAATGCCATTTAGATTATAATGTATCATAAAATAGGCCACTTGACAAAAAATACGGTTATACATGTACCTTCCATGTTACTGAAGCAGGAAATACTTCCGAGTGTCAATATCTGGTGCAACGCTCACAACTGAACTTCAATTGTGCGTATGGCTGGGTTTAATTTGTTAATATACAAACATGATCCAACGAGTAGCATATCTGACAATACCTAGCTGACCGAGCTGTAATCCTTCACCATTTGTGACTGAGACTGTGGCGAAATGGGGCTTATGGGTTTTGCGACCAGTGTAGATCCAGATCAGCCTGTGCATCCGCACAGTCTGATCAGGATCTGCACTGTTCGCCATTCCATCAATGAAACATCAGTCACGCTTCTAACAAGCAACACAGGTCAAGTACAGGAGTGCGCTATTTGATCAGGAGCTTACCCAAACCAAAATACTAGCTTGCGGCAAGCTTGCGACAAGGTTGCCGCAAGTTAACAAGCTGATCGCAAGCTAACTGTTATGCCTGGTTAACAGGGTAAAATCCCAGACTTCACTTGAAAGTAATATAATAGGATCAGCACTAATCTTACTACTTGTTTAATGGGTATAACCGTAGTCAAGTCTCAGTTAGCAAGAAAGCCAAAAATGTACCCGAGGGCCAAACCAGGGACATGTGCTCCCCAACAAACCACCCACTGTTACATAATAGTCTTGATACACCACATTTCCACACAGACAAACATAATATCTATCACTATACTAACATGGAACCAATAAAGTACCAACAGTATACTATTTGGTACATTGATACAGTACATCAATAGTTCCACATTAGACACTATACTAATGGTGTACTTTCTAGCCGACTGGTCACCGTACACCACGAGTACACCATTGGTACAGTGATGATTCTTTGTTAACCATGGGTACACTAATAGTACAGTATCAGACTTTGTTCCTTTTCACTGATACACTGATAGTGACATTGTTGGACTTCGTTCTGTGTCACTGGTACATTAATAGTAAAGTGTTGGACTTCTTTACTGGTACGCCGATAGTACATTGATGGACTTTGTGCATTATGACGGGTACCTTGTACATTAATAGCACAGTGTTGTACTTTGGTCATTTTCTATGGTCCACTGATAGTAAATGGTTATATTTGTTCATTTTCACAAGTACTACAATGCTTTATTATTTTACTTGGGTCTCTTTTGACCATTAGCCTAATCATGCAAACTAGCTGAAGATATAATATGATGGGAGAAACATTTTGATGCAAAAAAAATAGCATGTATTATAGAGTGTTACAGCGACATTCCGAAGGTCAAGATCATGTCAATGGGGGTGGGAGTGTGTTGCACACATTCAGGTGGAGCATGTACCTAAATATTGAAGCAATTCTTCAAGTAATATTGAAGATATTACATGATGGAGTAACTATTACAAACTTTTTAACGTAAACGTAAAAAGACGGTCGTACAGACAGACACGCATCGTCGAGAATGCACAAACAAGTACACAAACAAGTATCCAAACAAGTATCCAAGAATCCAGTATTAGCAGAGTTATGGTCCTTGACTTAGAGAAACGTGACGATTTTCAACTTGTGTCGCAGAGTTATGGTCCTTGACTTATTGAAAAGTGGCGATTTTCAACTCGTGTCCAGCATAACTGAAAAACTATTTGAGCTACAGTCATGAAACCTTTTAGGAATACATGTATTTGTTATCATTTCAAGTTGCGCATCTGGGGTTTTAGCTGCGGTTTCATCCAGAATTCAGAGTTATGGCTCTTGACTCAGTGAAAAGTGGCGCTTTTCAACTTGTGCCGCACATAACTGAAAAACTATTTGTGCTACAGTCATGAAACATTATAGGAATGTTTATCAACATGTGGAGTTCTGCATCATGCGAGTTTGATGTGGATTCATAGAGTATGGGTGGAGTTATGGCCCTCGACTTAGTGAAAATTGCTGATTTTTTTTAACTTGTGTTGCCGGTAACTGAAGCATGAAACTATATAGGAATGTTAATCAGCATGTATAGTTGTGCATGTGTGATTTTGTTTGCGGAATCATCCAGTAAGGATGGAGTTATGACCCTTGACTTCGAGAAAATTGGCTATTTTGTCCACCACAAATTTGTGTCGCGCATGTTAGTTAAGAGTTGCGAAATTTTACAGGAATGTTTGTCACTATGTGCAGTTGTGCACCTGGGTTTTTTGATGCGGATTCGTGTAGTATTGGCCGAGTTATTGCCATTGGTCATTTTGTGTCAAGCCCGCTTGCGGAAAGTGAGACATAGTGATCACAATGACGTCCGGGCGTCCGTCCGTCCGAAATCTGTGTTAAAGTTTTTAAATACCTTATATCTCTGCAGTCCTAAGTCACATTGACTTGAAACTTCATATGCTTATTAGTCATGATCCATACATTCATGCTGTATCCCACTCATGCGGACCCTGTGCCCCTATGTCAAGGTCAAATGACTTGAAGTTTGCGTTAAAGTTTCTGTCAAAATTTGCGTTAAAGTTTTCACATACCTACTATCTCTGTAACCGTAAGTCAGATTTGCTTGAAACTTTGTATGCTTATTGGGCATCAAACTTCAAATAAATACACTCTGAGACCATCAAATGCCTCGGCGGGCTCGACATGCGGGCCGCGGCCATCTGGTTTATTTTGTTACCTTGCGCAGAAAAACAAGGTACAATGTAGCTACATATATGCTGTTGTTGCCTTAAATTCCAATTTTACAAGGCCCGATGACATGCAGTGTTTGTGTGGGCATATGTTTTTCTCTGAAAAACAACAATCTAGCTCTCCATTTGTTAAGTATACACCGATGACTTAAATATATTACATCTGAAGACATTAATACATCACATGCAATATTGTATTGTTTTAGTTATTAATTATTGCATCTTCCCAGTAACAGCTTTGTACATTACCTCATTATCTAATGGATGTTCTACCCCTATTCTTAAATGACTCTGATGTGGAATGGACCTGGCACCAGGTCAGGATATTCCAATTTCAGGGCTGAATATATATTTTTGTGTAAATATTCAGTTCTGATTTTGGGAATTTCCCTCATTATGAACAGGTTAAATACAGGATAGTCTAACCCGTCCAATAAAATCAAGCAATCCCGATTCTTTCCATATAACCCCGATTCATGCCATATAAGGCAAGCTTGCGACTAGCTTGCGGCAAGCTTGCGACTAGCTTGCGGCAAGCTTGCGACTAGCTTGCGGCAATTCCTCGGCAATCCTCGGAATTTCCTAGCCTTACCTGATAAATGTGATATCAAAATACATTGTAAGGATTAAAAGTTATTGTTCCCATATTGTATTGTTAAGGGGAAAATCCAATATGGGAAAAACCAATTAACATACTTATAGTTCAGCCAAGTGTACAATGACATGTCCCATCTGACTATTGATTTTCCCTTTCCTGTTGAACAGTTAATCATTAACTCATTGGGGTTACACGTTGCAATATCGATGGTCTAGTAACATAAGGTCGTAACTGCAATGCTAAAGCATAGCAGTTACGACCTTATGTTACTAGACCATCGATATGTGAAATAATTGGAGCAAAATGCTGCCCAGCGATTGGGTTAGAAAGTAGGGTGAACTATAAGATCTGATATTGAATGTCCAACATTATTTGCTGGCCTGTTCAATCAGGAATGAGGCAATTTAAATTGATTAAAATGATTGATTGAAGAACAAACAAGAGTGCCGAAGGTCACAAGGATACCAACAAGAATACAGAGTGTGAAAAATAACAAGAGCTGTAGGAGAACAGCATAGCTCGACTACAAGGGTTGTCGATGTACACATAGCTTGACAAAGAAGGTGGCCGCGGCCCGCATAAAAACCTTAACCAAGGTTGACTAAAAACTTTAACCAAGGGAAATTAATTAAGTAATTCAAGGTTAAATGTAGGTCAATGTCAGATATAGGTCAGGTTTTTTTTTATGTACATCACTAGAAGATGAAGTTTTCCAAGTATGGTTGGTGTAGGGCCAGGAGTATTCCATCTACAAGCTTGACTAAAAACCTTAACCAAGGGGAATTAACTAAGTAATCCAAGGGTAAAAGTGGGTCAAGGTCAAATTTAGGTCAGGGATTATTGATGTACATCACTAGGAGATGAAGTTGTCCAAGTATGGTTGCTGTAGGCCCAGGAGTATTCCATATACAAGCTCGACTATAAACCTTAACCAAGTTTGAGTACAAACCTTAACCAAGAGGAAATAATTAAGTAATTCAAGGTTAAATGTAGGTCAAGGTTAAATGTAGGTCAAGGTAAAATATAGGTCAGGGGTTATTGATGTACATCTCTATGAGAAAAAGTTATCTAAGTATGGTGTCTGTATGCACAATAGTATTCCATCTACAAGCTTGACTAAAAACCGTAACCAAGGTTGACTAAAAACCTTAACCAAGGGGAATTAACTAAGTAATTCAAGGTTAAATGTAGGTCAAGGTCAAATATAGGTCAGGGGTTTTTGATGTACATCACTAGGATATGAAGTTATCCAAGTATGGTGGGTGTAGGGCCAGGAGTATCCCATCTACAAGCTTGACTAAAAACCTTACCAAGGGGAATTAAGTAAGTAATTCAAGAGGAAATGTAGGTCAATGTCAAGTATAGATCAGGGGTTATTGATGTAGATCCCTATGAGAAAAGGTTGTCCAAGTATGGTGTCTGTATGCCCAATAGTTTTCCATGTACAAGCTTGACTAAAAACCTTAACCAAGGTTGACTAAAAACGTTAACAAAGGGGAATTAAGTAAGTAATTCAAGGTTAAATGTAGGTGAAGGTCAAATATAGATCAGGGGTTGTTGATGTACATCACTAGGAGATGAAGTTGTCCAAGTATGGTGGATGTAGGGGCAGCAGTATTCCATCTACAAGCTTGACTAAAAACCTTAACTAAGGGGAATTAATAGTGGTGGACCGATAGTATCGAAGCATCGCTAGATCGAGGTACATATCTTCACGATACATGTATCGCGATACACTGCCAACTATCGATAATTGACGATAGCTACATTGTAACTAGAAATGGACGCTTGTCGACAAGCGCATGTGTATCCCCCTCCCCAGATACACAAGTAGTTTGAAACAAGAGGGCCATGATGGCCCTAATTCGCTCACCTGACTCCATGAACACCAGAGGAGAATGTGACATTGAGTTCATGTGAAAATTGTGCTATTTTTAGATGGCGGTCATCTTGGATTAAGCGATGACTCTCATTTTACAAAATCTGAAAATGCTTCACACAGCATCGGCCATGTGGTTCCTGAGAAAAAGACGTTAACAATCTTGAATAAATGGACCTTTTGGTGGCCATCATGGATGACATAATCATCCGATTCCGACAAATATTGCACCAGAGTGATCGCCTCATTGATACATTCAATGTTATATATGACATGACCATAATCAGTCAAAAATAAAATTTGACCCCAATTTGACCCCACGGGCCACGCCCATTTTTTACCCCGGGGTCACCATTTTAACAACTTTCAACATTATGTGTACAGTCCCATAGAAAACGAACAGCCAAATGCCAAGCTGATTCTGACAGGCTAATGTTCCTGTTAATGATTTTGTATTGCACTATGGGGTCAGCTAATGAGATAACAAAGCATGCTGAACTACTTTCACTGCCCATTAGTCCGTCTGTGGCTGCAGCTGGAGTCTCCAGTAACAGCCAGACTCGACCATAGTGCATGAGAATATGTACAGGTGAGTTTTATTACCACCAGCGACTATTATGACCGTAATCTTTGCAGCTTAGGTTCAGATCAGAATGAGCAGTCACATCAGGATCTAGACTGTTACCGACTGGATTCATCATTGTCTGAATGGATTAGCAACCCTGATCTTGTTCCATGCTCTCTTGGTAGCCTACAACATGTGTGTGTTGATTTACAATAATGCTGGGAGAATTGCTTGTTCTAACAGCTATAAGCTGATGATACAAGAACACACTAGTCTTCTAACCAGTGTAGATATATCTGGGGTTCAAACTGACCAGCACACTAGCAAGTTACAAATTAAAATGTGCTGTTGATACATAATTACATGTAGCATATGTTATGTTACATACACCTTGCAGAAATAAATATCTTCATTGCAAAACCTTACTTCAATCTTCAAAACCAATGCGACAGTGTAGCCCCAGATCAACCAGCGCATCCGTGCAGTCTGACCAGGGCCTATATTTGTCGTGTTTTGTTTTCATCGAAGTAGTAACAATAATGATACCAGCAAAACGCCTCGACTTGAATCGTACTTAGTGCGTGTGCAAAAGGAAATATGTTTTGAGTCCAAGTTGGCGATTGCAAAAGTTTTATAAACTATCAACAGAGCTTCAGTCAAGGTGCGTAATTTGATAAATTTGAGGTAGGATTTTGTTATTTCTTCACCAAAAATGGCAAGTTGTGGGCTATGATAAGCTTATTATTTCTTACTGGAGCATAACGTGATTCAGCTCTCAAGTACCGAGGGGGGGGGGGGGCAAAACAAAAATATACAAGAAGACCAAACCATGTAGGTCGGCATTCCGGGAAGGATGAACACACACGATCGTTAAATTACCCATCACATGCTCCCTCCTACCACCCATTCCATGTTGGAATAAATTGGGGATAGTGTGTATAAACAGGTCATCAAACTTTGGTCAAGAGTACAACTACAGACGCAGTCAGTTTATTTGATACTGAATGAATGACAGTTAAAACGTTTGATTAGAAAAGTTTTATAAACTATCAACAGAGCTCAAGCTAAGGTGAGTATTTTATCAATTCTGGATAACAACAAATTTCTGCACCAAAAAAATGGCAATTGGGCAGTAGTCTCAATGATCTCAATGAGACGATTCTAAAGGACTCCTAACTTGCTATCTTTCATTTATTGAGAAATAAGAATTTCGCCACCAAATCATGCACCTGACACGGAGCTCGATCTGTATCAATCTCAAGTCCGCGCAGTCTGATCAGGGCTAAAGTTTTTTTGAAGGAGTAACATTAATGATACCAGGAAAACGCTTTGCAAATTATAATATTTGGCCTTATATTTGTATATGCGTATACTATGTACACAGTGATCCGTTATGAGACCAACCATGTAAGTAATTTGATACATTTCCACAGTTGTCATAGTTCATGAAAAATATTTACATAATTTATGATTTTCTTCCGTACATGACAACGAATATTTATGACACTTTCAAAGCATATTGCAACATGTCATCATTTACTAAAAAACACAAGACTGTTATAAATATTATTCTTTGAATATCGCGGATGCTATGAGCCGCGTCGCGAGAAAACCTGTCTTCGGGAATCTGACGACGTCACAAGATATGACGCCGTGAACTTAGCGGACATAATTTCCGCCGAGATTTCCAATTATCGACGTTTGTCAGACCGCCATGTTAGGTTTGGTTTTCCGTGGTGTTCAAAGTTATCTAACGAACAGAACAACAACGTACCTCGATTTTTATTCGAAACAGGCATATCTATATGTTTTTATTAACAATAATGGCGTAAAGCCGTTAAGGGTAATTTTCTTTTATTATTTTGCTATTGGTATCATATAAAAATGTTTGTCTGTTGACGTGTGTTTTTTATGTTCCTTTATTTTCACATAATAGTTTCTTTGACACAGTTTACAGCTAACTGTCCACGTTAACTGTTATCGACCACCATTTACAGGTGAAAACTCTCGTGTAAGCTACATGTTTTATTTACATATACATACAAATAATCGGTATCATATTTGTAGACCTATGTAGCCTGGGCCCGGTTTCCCGCACAACTATACGTTTCAGATCTGGTTAAATCGAAGCAAATTTTCAGTCTATTGATCAATTCTTTCTTTCTAATACAATGTTTAAAATTAAAAATTAGCTCAACCTTTACCGATTTTAAGAAATAAATAAAAAAAACCAACAAAGCCATGGATGTTACGATTAGTATAGCGACAGATCAGTCTCATATGTGCATATGCGCCGTCTGATCAGAACATACGATGTTCGCCATTCACTCACTGGGTGATCCTTTCTCGATCACCGACATGATATGGGTCGCCTATCGTACATTTATTGCAGATATTGTAAGGTCCGGTTTTTTTTTTCACAATGTGGTCAAAGTACAACTGTAAGCGGGACGATGTCGCGAACATTCGACGTTTCTGTTGTCTGAATATGAAAAGCTTCAATCTGAATGCACGCTAACATGTGTGTCATGTTAATATAAGAAATACGGTGGGATGATATTTCAAGGCAACATGTTTGGGACATGTGACACGTACAACTACAATAATATCACATATCTCTCTTGAAATAAATACTGTTTACACCAACTATAATAATACAAAAAGTCAAGAACTAGACACAGTAACTGTGGGATGATATTTCAAGGATTGTCAAGTCGTGACACAAATACAATAAGACTGTGTGCACTAGCAATTGATATGGTTCTTCTAGTGTTGTTCGACGATTATCAAGGATCTCTTGACTTGCGGGTATTGTTATTATTTTATCTCTCCTCCCCTCTCATTTCTTCGTACTTTGGAACCCCCGTATTTTGAGTCGAGTCTTCAAAAGACAAACTGCTAGCGTCACACTCCCAAAACAAACACAAGTGGGTGGTAGGACAAGCTGATCACAAGCTGAGGTAACAACTGTCTCAAATATGTTACCATAGCCAGTTTGGCCATGTGGCAGACTTCCACTCGCTACCCTTGAATGTGGTCTCCTAGTAGGCGAATGAGAGACTGCGATGCAGTAGAAATAACACGCAAGCGATGCAGGCTTTTGCTCTCACGCTATTCCAGTGATTGTGTACATAGTGCGTAACACATGACAGTACTGTAAGGGTGCCTGTCATCAGACAAGAATACTGCCTTTCAGAGCAAACAGTTATTTATACCCACTTCTTTTTAAAAAACTAATTAAATGGGTATATTGTTTTCGTCACGGGTGCCCGTCCGTCTGTCCGTCCGTCATGTTTCGTGTAAGAAGTAAAACTGTTTAACCGTAATAGGTAGGGTCTTGAAACTTGGTGTGTGCCTTCCTTATGGTGTGTAGATGCGCAGTGAATTTTGATTTTTTATTCGAACCCCGGTCATGAATTATCTCCCCCTTTTCAACTTCGCATTTGGGAAACGTGGGTATATTGCGATGGCGCGCCATCGACTGTGCTCTAGTTGTAATGTAATTTAATGTTGAACGTATTGTTCTCCTCGTATGTACGGGGCGCCATGTGGGACATGGCTCAATTTTGTCAATCAAAATTCAATTCTGTGTCACAAAATTCACTTTTGTGCCACAGAATTCAATTCTGTGTCACAAAATTGAATAATTTGTATTCAATATTACGGTTTTATGAATAAATAATACTTACTTGGTATCTACACTCAGGATTCGTGTTCGGCTCGGAATTTAACCCGCTCTTAACTGGAAGTGAAAAATACCCATACACCGGTACCACTTCCGGAAAGGCCATGCCTCAATTCAGTTTCCTTTCGGCGCTTGTAGACGCCTGCAGGAACTTGCCATGAGGGGCCTGGCTGGGTGGGAAATTATGATACCAAGTAAGTATTATTTATTCATAAAACCGTTAATATTGAATACAAATTATTCATTTGTTTTACTTCATAAATAAACTTACTTGGTATCTACACTCAGGATTCCACTGGATTTAACAGCAGTGTCCTTGGAGGCGGGATGTGCAAGTTCTTCTTCTTCACCCACCAGTTCATGTGGTACACATTCTGTACATCAGCTGTCGCTATCAATGATATCTCCATAGCTGCCTGCTATCAACAAATGTTTCACCCACACCTTGGGTGTACAACATTTTCATGTATTTAAAAACCACATACATGTACACCTAATATATCCAGTTGTTACACCGTATCAAACTGTTTACTACAGTGCAACCCGCCGAAAAAAAACAACACTTTAAGCTTTTAGGAAATCCACATTCACAGTTTTCAAATAATGTTTTAAGAATGTATTTTCCTGGCTCCAATCTGCACTTTCTAACACACTTTTCATTGTAGCACCTTTGTAGATAGCCCATGATGGACCCACTGACCGCGTTGAATGTCCTTTAACATTCTTGATCTGTTTGTTGTGTTGTTTATACGCAAACTTAATTGTATCTACATTCCATCTAGAAATAGTTTGCGCTGAAATCGGTTGATGCGGTGAAATAGAAAGAAATGAACAACTTTGATTCATTATCCTGTCCTGTTTTGCGGCAACCTGCCGTCGCTTTAAGACAATGATACAATGCCCGTTTCGGGTCCAACAGTTTGTTTAGTCTACAAATGATGGCACAAAAATATAGTAGATGCTTTGTGATTCGCCCTATCCTGCTTTGACAAACCTTGTCTCACAAAAGTCACCCCTTTCTTTTGAATGTTGACTGCGCCATCTCCAAGTCCGAGAGAATGCAGATCGCTACATCTCCTAAATGTCGTGATTGCCACCAAGAATGCTGCTTTCCACGATACAAACTTCAGTCTGGCATCCCCCATCGGCTCAAAAGGTGCTGTCTTCAGTGCCTGCAACACAATTGGCAGATCCCATTCAGGTAACAACGTGTATACCGGTGGTCTACAATTGAAGACCCCTCGTAACAACTTGATAATGTATGGGTGTTGTCCCACCGGAATTTTATCAATGGGAAGCAACACTGATGACAACATTGATCTGTACCCCGCAATGGTCCTATACTTTAAACCTTTTTCATAGAGAAAGGACAAAAAGTTTGCACAGTCTTTCAAAGTAGCTGTGTACGGATCAATCTGTTGTTGACCACACAACTACTGAACTGCCTAAATTTACATTTGTAATCTTTTTGTGTTCCTGTTCTCCATGACGAGGACAACAGACTTCTAGTGACTTTTGAAAATCCTTTTGTTTCAAATCGTTGGTTGATAGCAACCATGCAGTCAATTTGAGGCTTTGAGGTTTTGGATGAATTGTCTGCCCTTTGTTCTGTGTTAACAGATTGGTATTTTGTGGTAACTGTAGTGGCTGTGCTATCAACATTTCCAACAGCAGAGGAAACCAATGTTGTCCCGGCCAATTTGGCGCAATCAGTATTATTTCGCAATGAAACATCTGCATGTGACTCAGCACCTTGGGAATTAGACATACTGGCGGGAAAACGTAAGCAAATGTATTTTCCCATGGTATCAACAGAGCATCCACTGCCAATGCCAGAGGGTGCTGGATCCAACAGCAGAAAATCGGAGTCTTCCGGTTTTCTGCTGTCGCAAACATGTCTATGACTGGCAGACCCCAATGACTGAACACTGTTTGAGCCGTTGTCGTGTCTAATGACCACTCTGTCTCCAGAATTTTTTGTCTGCTCAAATTGTCTGCCAGAATATTCTTTTTCCCCGCAATATGAGCTGCCCGTAAAGTCACATTGTTTTCTAATGCCAATTGCCAAATTTCCCATGTTTTTTGACACAGTTGACGGGACCGTGTTCCGCCCTGTTTGTTCAAGTAATGTACCACTGTCGTGTTGTCTGAACGAACCAAAAGCGTTTTGTTTTTCAGACTGGTTAGAAAATGTTTGAGAGCTAGCCACACTGCTTCCAACTCCAGATAGTTGATGTGTTGCATTGCTGTCAAGTTTGACCACACCCCCACCCTGAACTACTTGATTGTTCATATGACCTCCCCAGCCAGATAGGGACGCATCCGTGGTCAGCATACATTTGACTGATTCTGGTGCAGATAGCGACCCCTGAAATGTTTGCTGGATGTAGCCACCATTTTAAATGATGTCTTACTGATGGCGTACAAGGAATATGAACATTCAAGCTCATTCTCGAAGGGGACCAACCTTGTAGTAAATGTAATTGGATTGGCCTCATGAACAAACGCGCATTCGGGATCAGTTCGATGCAGGAGGCTATGCTCCCCAGCAACACTAAGTAATCTCGCGCTGTATCCTGACCGTTCCTCAAACTTTGAACTGCATGTTTCAGCTTCTGCAACCTGTCTGGAGTTGGAAACACAAGCCCCAGATGTAGTTTGAACAGCCCCCCAATGTAGGTGACAGTTTGTGATGGGGTCAACATTGACTTTTCCTCATTTACCATGAAGCCTAAGTGAAACAGAAGATTGAGAATTATCGATTGATCCTTTATTAAATGCTCCCGTACTTGGTTTACTGTGAGCCAATCGTCTAGATATGCGGCTAGACGAATGCTTCTTGACCTCAGGTGTGCTGCAACCACTGACATTACTTTGGTAAACACTCGTGGTGCTGATGTTGGGCCAAAACATAGTGTTTTGAACTGATACACTCTGCCTTGGACACAAAATCTTAGATATTTTTTGTGTTTTGCAAACAGTGGAATGTGTAGGTAGGCGTCCATTAGATCGATCGTGAATGCCCAGTCTCCATCTTTCACCAAGTTTAATACTTTTGTCAGTGTATCCATCTTGAAATGAAGCTTCCGCAGATATAGATTTAGAGGTTTTAAATTTATCACCGGTCTGAGAGTGCCGTTTTTCTTCGGTACTAGGAAGAACGTACTGTAAAAACCTGTTTGTGTCAATTGAGGTGGTACAATTTCGATTGCAATTTTGCAATCATTGTAATATGGCTTCGTAGAAAAATTTGGGATCCGAAAACTATCCCTCGGTCCCGGTTCAGGCCGTTTGTCATGCTCGCGCCGATCTGATTCTGAATAACGTGCGCGTTTTGCCGACCCGGATGTGGCGGTACTAGCATAGCCTCGTTTGGCTGCCTGTTTTGACCGAATTTCTGGTAGCAGGTCCTCTACTTGTTGTTTCTTTACTTTGCGTTCTTTAAGTAGCTTATCAAGACCTGCTCCAAAGACACCATCACCGGCTAATGGCAAATTTTTGAATTTATTTGTGTCGTCAAGATCATACCAACACGTGTCAGTCATGGCCGTATTAGATCTGCGTATGATATGATGAAAAGCGCCTGTGCGCCCAATTTGATCTAGACATTTTGTTGACATACTGAATATGTCCTTAATGTGCGGTGTAATTTGCTCAGAATCGCAATCGCCCTTTTGCACGATCTGTAGCAATGAACCGAGACTTTGTTGCATATATAATTGCATAACAATGCTAAGTTTTGCCGCTTGTTGGCCTCGGAAAGCCATTTTCTCAATCATTTTGCACGGTTGAGAATGCAACGACGCACCCTTTAAATTGCCCTTTATAAAGGATGCCTTCGTACCATGTCGTTTAATCAATGCCGATTCCACTAACGGATCTAGTGTAGGCACTTGCAAATACTGATCTGTTTCTTCGTTTATCGGAAACAGGTCAAAATTTTCTTCTGAGAATGCCGAGACAGAATTCGGTTTTTCTGACCTCCAGCTGAGGTCCAAAACCTCGCGTTGTGAGGCATCGATCGCCAAACCTGATCTTATTTCCTCCTTTTTTACCACCGCGTCTGGGCCAAAAATCTCAAACAACGGTTTCTGCGTGTTTTTGTCACGTGACCCGGTATGTGAAATGTCGCTAATTTCATAATTTTCCGCCTCGCTGTCAGAACGAGAAATCAATTTCTCAGATTGTCTCGGTTGCAGTGAAATTACGTCATCATCGTCCGATGACGATGTGTAATGTCGTGACCTTTGTGGCCGTTCTCGCGACGTGCCCGGTCTTGGTGACACGGACCGCGTTTCAGTCTCAGGTCTTTGTGACACTGATTTGTCAGGCTCAGATCTTTGTGATCCGGCTTTAGAATCTTTCTGGACCTTTGTGGTCAGAAATTCTACCATAGAAAACATCTTATCTACAGTTTGCTGTAAACTGTCATGTTTCCGTGACCATTTTTCGTCCAATTGGACGTACTTAGAAGGCCTACGTTTACGATGTTTAGACGAGGATTTGCCATTGTCATCACTCGTGTGACCTTCACGAACACACAACCCGCCAGGGGAAGTGAGCGCCTTCGAAGACGTTTCCTCCCCATCATCGCTACTGACACGGCCTAAAACGGCATCCGCATACCGATACAAACTAGCACTAAACAATAAACTTCAATATAATACTCAACTAAGTGAAGCGAGCTAATAACGTCCGTCTACAAGCGCCGAAAAAAACGAAACTGAATTGAGGCATGGCCTTTCCGGAAGTGGTACCGGTGTATGGGTATTTTTCACTTCCGGTTAAGAGCGGGTTAAATTCCGAGCCGAACACGAATCCTGAGTGTAGATACCAAGTAAGTTTATTTATGAAGTAAAATTCAATTCTGTGTCACAAAATTCACTTTTGTGCCACAGAATTCAATTCTGTGTCACAAAATTCACTTTTGTGCCACAAAATTCAATTCTGTGTCACAAAATTCAATTCTGTCAATTCTGCACACGCATGTAAGAAGGACTACCATTGGTCAGAAACTGCACTGGAGAAATGGGTCACGGTCGCCGATCTACACATTCAATGTCGATGATTCATTTCTCATTTTGCCGATGATTCATTTCTCATTCTGCCATTTTGCTTCAACTATCTCCAAACAGTCAAACGTTGACAAACCCATTCGTATTTAAACTCATTTGCGTTATAATTGTACACATAATTCATGTACAATGTAGATCTCCGCGAGTACTGACCTCATTTATTGTGTATCGCAAGGTACATCTGCCCCAGTTAAATCAATAATACACGCGCTGTGACCTGTGTTCTGACTGCTGTCTGTGTTTATAAACAGAATGTGTGTATTGGGCCATTTGAGGAAACCATTTGTAGTATTTGTGTAGATACCATGGATACTAAGATGGTGTATACTGTAAATAATGCATGTAGACACATAGTTGCGAACACGTAACTTCACAACTAGTAGACACATATCCAATACCATTTGTTTCACAAGGTTAGATCTACTGTTAGAATACGACGTCATCTAATGTCATTTTCGAGCATAAAACGATACCTGATAAATAGAATACCAGGCTAGTGTATTTTAATATCAAGTTTATCAGGCTCGGCTCGGAAACGGTAGGAATTCCTCGGCAACCCTCGGAATTCCTACGCGTTTCCTATAGCCTTGCCTGATAAATTTGATATCAAAATACACTAGCCTGGTATTCTCTATATATGGGCATGCTCTCAGGTCTAGCTATGTCCCGGCTACTTTATGTTTGACCCTGTTTACATAATTGAGGGAAAATTCTGAATATTTTTCTCATTTCTCCTTCAAAGTATATATGCTTATATGGTGTGACCACTCATTTGTAATGATAATCTAACCAAAATAACTGTCCATAAAGAAGTATAATATTGATATATTGGGTTATATTTTCGCATTGAAATATTTAAACCTGCAAGTGTACTCCACCATCTAGTAAATGGACTAAGACCGATCTCAACCAATCAACGTAGAGATGAGATAGACTATCCTACGCAAACTATTTTGTGGACAAAAATGAATTCTGTCCCACAAAACTGAATTTTCTTCACAAAACTCAATTCTGTCTTACAAAATTGAATCCTTTATAACAAAAATGAATTTTGTATACGAAACGTATGCAGAATTGAATTTTGTGACACAGAATTGAATTTTGTGACACAGAATTGACAGAATTGAATTTTGTGACACAGAATTGAATTTTGTGATTTTTAGTGTTACAAAACTCAATTTTGTACACATAATTAACCTGTCCTGCATGGCGCCCTGTAGTATGCGTGTGTATTTCCATTTCTATATGTTGAATTAAACGGTCTTATAGACCTAATCAAACAATTAGTTAATGAATATACTTCCGTGGTTTTCTACAATTATAAATTGTTAAAACGCTCAATAAACACGACGTCAAAAAGAAGAAATCAGCACACTGAATCAGCGTACCAGTGCACGTTCATACTTGCTGGTACATGAACTTACCGGTTTGACTTTGTCGCTTTGCACATTCATGTGTTACCAAAAGACTCAAGCTCATCCGTCTTTACATTCATTATTCAATGCCAAACATGCTTCTAGTTCGATTATGTCAACTTGCAAACTGTTGTAAATGTTGGCGTATACTCTATCTGTAACGGTATGTACTGTAACGTCATTTACGTCGCATGACGTCGCTTTTACGTGACGTCTCTTTTGCTCAAACGACCTGCATTGTTAATGTGTTGTATAAACTATAATATCTTAATGAATATTGCAAATATCATGATCAACTAAAAAGCGTTAAATTCATTCATAGTAAAAAAAATGTCATATTGACCAACAATTACCCGAAGACAGGTTTTCTCGCGACGCGGCTCCTATTACCCGGTATGTATGAAATCAATTGAGATAGACGGAATGGCGAACCGTGCAGACCCTGATCAGACTGCGCGGATATGCAGGCAAAGATTTGGGTAGCGGAGTTGGTAGCATAGATCATAAGCCCCATTTATCCGTCATGACAACATATGCCATATGTATGTCATAGATAATTGCAGGTTTTGCAATCGTGGTGCCATAATTATGTGCTCTTCATATTTACTGCTACATTTTGATTAAAATATAAAAATACAGCAAATATCTAGTACATATCTCTGCTATCGAATAATAACAAAAACAGATTAGTATTTATTATATCTTCCCATTTTAGTTCAGAAACCAGACATATTTATTCTGTCCTATGCAGTGGTCAAGCCGCCTGGCCATTATCCATGCGCGGACACAAAATAGTTCTCACACGTCCAGTTTCATTTTCGCACATAAGGATTATGTTTGGCGATTTGGCTTCTTGTTAGTTTTCGTTTGTTTAATGGAATGCATACATATATCGATTCACCTTGGTGTATATAAATATTGAATACGATTTTATATATAATGGTATCATAGATAGTATTTTGGCCGCAAATTCCTACGCCGTATTGGAACCATTTTGGCGGGATTTGGAGAGGTCTTCGGAACACATATTTTGGTAAAATCTTACTTTTTTTTCACAATATATTTGTCGTTGGTCAACCGATTTTGACGGGAGAAAAGGCATTTTTGCATCTCTGATAATGATAAAATTGATTATAGCATTATTTATAGATTTTATTTGCGTTATAACATATTTAGAATTTAACTGGGAATTTCAGAATCTTATCATATCGCCTAATGGGCCATTTGACCCGGTGTTAGGAACATTAAATCTGGTTGGTATCAGGGATGCAGACAGGTTTATTCCAGTATCCAGCTGTGACTCACATTTCCCAGACCCCACGTTTTCTTTGAAGTAGTGGGGTTTACAAATACCCAACTTTCTATGGGAGCGTACACCTAATGAAAGAGCATTGTACATCGATCATTCCTACCAAGTTTCGTCGAAATCCGGCTAGCGGTTCAAGAGAAGATTTTTTAAGAATTTATGCTATTTTTAGACGGCGGCCATCTTGGATTAGCGATGACCTCCATTTTAACAAATCTGAAAAGTCTTCACCCATGGACCATAACTTTTAAGTTTGGCTACCATGGGCCAAGCGGTTCATGTGAAGAAGAATTTTGAAATCTCTAATAAAAGAACCTTTTGACATTTCGGCGGCCATCTTGGATGACATAACAATCCGATTTGGACAAAAAATGTACCAGAGTGTTCGCCTCATTGATACCTTCGATTTGATATATAACATGGCCATAATCGGTCAAAAATAAAATTTGACCCCACGGACCACGCCCATTTTTGACCCCGGGGTCACCATTTTAACAACTTTGAAAGAGCATTGTACATCGATCATTCCTACCAAGTTTCGTCGAAATCCGGCAAGCGGTTCATGAGAAGAAGATTTTTGAAGAATTTATGCTATTTTTAGACGGCGGCCATCTTGGATTAGCGTTGACCTCCATTTTAACAAATCTGAAAAGGCTTCACCCATGGACCATAACTTTTAAGTTTGGCTACCATGGGCCAAGCGGTTCATGTGAAGAAGAATTTTGAAATCTCTAATAAAAGAACGACCTTTTGACCTTTCGGCGGCCATCTTGGATGACATAACAATCCGATTTCGACAGAAAATGCACCAGAGTGATCGCCTCATTGATACCTTCAATTTGATATATGAAATGATATACCAAGTTTTGTCGAAATCCGGTTGGCGGTTCTTGAGAAGGATTTTTTTTTAAAGAATTTGTGCTATATTTAGACGGCAGCCATCTTGGATTACGTAATAACGTCATTTTAACAATTTTGTAATCCCCCTACCTAAGGACCATGACCATGAAGTTTGGTGACTATAGACCCAATGGTTACCGAGGAGAAGACGTTTGAAAATGTTCACGGACGACGACGGACGACGACGGACGACGGTCACATTGCGGTAACAATAGCTCACATGAGCTTCGCTCAGGTGAGCTAAAAAGGGTGTTCGAGTTATGCTCCGGAGACAAAATCAGTGACGGAAAAACAAAGGGAGATAACTAAAAAATTAGTGATGCAAGAGTTGTCATTCTTGCGTGACACACCTTTAGGGTCGTGGTCTATGCATGTGTGAAGTTTCATGAAAATATTCCAAACGGTGTTCGAGTTATGCTCTGGACACGAAATCAGTCCACGGAACAACAAAGGGAGATAACTAAGAAATTAACGACGCAATAGTTGTCATTCTTACGTGCGACACACCTTTGGGTCGTCTTCTATGCATGTGTGAAGTTTAATAAACTAGAAAATGTGTTCATAGAACACGGATGTCCCACATATCGCTTTGATAACTAGATGGCCGCGGCCTGCATGTCGCGCCTTGTGGCGAGGCATGAACACTACAAAAAGAGATAAAAGAGACAAAAAGAGGCCAAATTCCAAGTCAAAATTTTCTTTTACCTGAGCGTTAAAGTTTTTGAAGCACCAAGTATGTGACCTTGACCCTGGGCTTGGCGGGGGTAGGACGAATGTGGATTTGGCACAGGGCGGTAGAGGACCATTAGAGCAATGCATATATGAAATATGAAGCTGATCCGTGAAAGAAAACAGAAATTATAAGATATTTACCTGAGCGTTAAAGTTTTTGAAGCACTAAGTATGTGATCTTAACCCTGGGCTTGGCGGGGGCAGGATGAACGTGGATTTGACACAGGGCGGTAGAGGACCATTAGAGCAATGTGTATATGAAATATGAAGGAGATCGGTCGAAGGATGAAGAAATTATGAGACATTTACCCGAGTGTTAAAGTTTTGTGACGGACGGGATGACGGGAGGACGGGACGCATGACGGGAGGACGGGACGCACGTTCCTACGAATGAATACTTGTTGGGTTTTTATTCTATAAAAATACCCAACAAGAGTACCCAACACTATCCTAACCCTACGCAATAAGATCCCTGTACGCTTACAACAAGTACCCATTTGTGTGTGCGGACGGACGGACGGGCGGACGGACGGACAAGGGTAACATTAAATGCCCCCTCCACTATCGTGGTGGGGCATAACAATATTCCAAAGGGTGTTCGAGTTATGCTCTGGATACAAAATCAGAGCACGAAACAACAAAGGGAGATAAGTAAACAAGAATTCCGCAGAATCAGATGCCTCGCCTTGTCCCGCCTTGACCTCGAGCCTGGGCCCGAAAGCAATTTTCACTGGCCCGAACATATTATACAATTATTGACTAGTGAGCCATAGAATATCATATTCTATGGCTCACTAGTCAATAATTGTTTTATTATATGATAATAGTCTGTATATAGCACTTATGACCTTATGATACTAGACAAAAGTTGAAAAAGAATTTGAAAAAAAAAATGAAAAAAAAAAATGGAAAAAAGAAGTTTAAAAATTAAAAATAATAATGCTTGCTACTGGAGCCCAAATTTTTTTTTTAATAGTTCTATATTTATCTACATATATCTGCACAGGTCCACATAATGCCACAATATTTTCAACACAGTTTACGGAAATGTAATATAGAAAAAAAAATAAAAAAAATAATGCTCGCTACTGGAGCCCAGAATTTTTGTTAATAGTCCTATATTTATCTACATATATCTGCACAGGTCCACATACTGCCACAATATTGTCAACACAGTTTACGGAAATGTAATAATGTACCTGTATAAATTACCTGTAATAAGTTAGCGGTCGGTTAAAAAATTGAAAAAGAATGTAAAAAAAAAAATGGAAAAAAAAATTAAATTTAAAAAATATGCACAGGTCCACATATTGCCACAATATTTTCAACACAGTTTACGGAAATGTAATATAATCATTTACCTGTATAAATTACCTGTAAGTGGTCAGTGGTCAGTGGTCAGTTGCACATGCTAGCAAATGCACAGGTGAATAGTCTGTATATAGCAATTACGACCTTAGGCTACTGACATTGAAAAAATTGAATTTAAAAAAAAAATTAAAAAGAATTTGAAAAAAAAAATTAAAAAGAAAAATGGAAAAAAAAAGTTTAAAAATTAAAAATAATAATGGTTGCTACTGAAATTTTTTTTAATAGTCCTATATTTATCTACATATATCTGCACAGGTCCACATAATGCCACAATATTTTCAACACAGTTTACGGAAATGTAATATCCAATGTAGTAATTTACCTGTATAAATTACCTGTGGTCAAGAGTGGTCAAGACTGGACATTTGCACATGCTAGCACATGCACAGGTAAATGGTTCTCCCAGTCTCTATTGTTCTCTCTACAGGTAAGGTGTACAGAGCCCACTAGAAAACGGGTCTTCATGCATTATTGTCCAGTTTGTAGAGTGCGCAAAACAAAAAATGGAGATAACTCAAAAATTAGCTACGCAAGAGTTGTCATTCTTGTGCGCGACACACCTCCGGGTCGTGGTCTATGCATGTGTGAAGTTTCATGAAAATATTTCAAAGGATGGTCGAGTTATGCTCCGGACAGGAAATCAGTGCGGGAAAACAAAAAAGGGAGATAACTAAAAAATTAGCTATGCAAGAGTTGTCATTCTTGTGCACGACACACCTTCGGTTCGTGGTCTAATTGAATGTGTGAAGTTTCATAAAAATATTCCAAAGGGTGGTCGAGTTATGGTCAATCAGTGTGCGAAACAAAAAAGGGAGATAACTAAAAAAATAGCTATGCAAGAGTTGTCATTCTTGTGCGCGACACACCTTCGGGTCGTGGTCTATGCATGTGTGAAGTTTCATGAAAATATTCCAAAGGGTGGTCGAGTTATGCTCCGGACACGAAATCAGTGCGCGAAACAAAACAAGAGGGCCATGATGGCCCTAATTCGCTCACCTGACTCCATGAACACCAGAGGAGAATGTGACATTGAGTTTTAAAAAAAATTGTGCTATTTTTAGATGGCAGTCATCTTGGATTAGCGACGACTCATTTTACCAAATCAGAAAATGTTTCACCCAAGGATCTTAACTTCCTATGAAGTTTGGCCAGCATCGGCCATGTGGTTCCGGAGAAAAAGACGTTCAAAATCTCGAATAAATGGACCTTTTGGTGGCCATCATGGATGTTATAATTATCCGATTCTGACAAAGTTTGCACCAGAGCAATCGCCTCGTCGATACCTTCAAAGTTTCATAAAAATAATATGACATGAGCATATTAGGTCAACAATAAAATTTGACCCCAATTTGACCCCAAGGGCCACGCCCATTTTTGACCCCTGGGTCACCATTTTCACAACTTTGAAAGAGCATTGTAAATCAATCATTTCTACCAAGTTTCGTCGAAATCCGGCTAGCGGTTCATGAGAAGAAGATTTTTTAAGAATTTATGCTATTTTTAGACAGCGGCCATCTTGGATTAGCGATGACCTTCATTTTAACAAATCTGAAAAGTCTTCACCCATGGACCATAACTTTTAAGTTTGGCTACCATGGGCCAAGCGGTTCATGTGAAGAAGAATTTTGAAATCTCTAATAAAAGAACCTTTTGACATTTCGGCGGCCATCTTGGATGACATAACAATCCGATTTGGACAAAAAATGTACCAGAGTGATCGCCTCATTGATACCTTCGATTTGATATATAACATGGACATAATCGGTCAAAAATAAAATTTGACCCCACGGGCCACGCCCGTTTTTGACCCCGGGGTCACCATTTTAACAACTTTGAAAGAGCTTTGTACATCGATCATTCCTACCAAGTTTTGTCGAAATCCGGTTGGCGGTTCTTGAGAAGAAGATTTTTGAAGAATTTGTGCTATTTTTAGACGGCGGCCATCTTGGATTACGTAAGGACGTCATTTTAACAATTTTGTAATCCCCCTACCTAAGGACCATGACCATGAAGTTTGGTGACTATAGGCCCAATGGTTACCGAGGAGAAGACGTTTGAAAATGTTCACGGACGACGACGACGACGGACGACGGACACATTGCGGTAACAATAGCTCACATGAGCTTCGCTCAGGTGAGCTAAAAAGAGAGAAAACTAAAAAATTAGCTATGCAAGAGTTGTCATTCTTGTGCGCGACATACCTTCGGGTCGTGGTCTATGCATGTGTGAAGTTTCATGAAAATATTCCAAAGGGTGTTCGAGTTATGCTCCGGACAAGAAGTGTCTGCGGTGGACGCGGACAAAAAAGAGATGAGCGGGGATTTGTCACAGCATATGAAATATCAAGAATTTTCAATGAAAGAAATAGAAGTTATAACATATTTCTCTGATGTTAAGTTTTGTAAAGAGACTAAGTATGTGACCTTGACCTTGGGATCAGCGGGGGTTGGACAGTCGTAGATTTGTCACAGCATGATAGTACAACCTTAGAGGAATGCACAAGTGAAATAATAAGAATTTTCAATGAAGGAAATAGAAGTTATAACTTATTTCTCTGATGTTAAGTTTTGTAAAGAGACTAAGTATTTGACCTTGACATTGGGATCAGCGGGGGTTGGACAGTCATGGATTTGGCACAGCATGGTATTAGAGCCTTACAGGAATGCATGTGTGAAATATTAAGAATTTTAGATAAATGAAATAGAAGTTAGAACAATATTTCTCTGATGTTAAGTTTACAGATTTACGGACTTACGGACGCACGGACAACCTGACTCCAGCATATTCCCCCCCCACCCCCCCCACAACTCGTTTGCGGGGGGGGGGGGGGGGGGGGGTATAATTACCTGTAATAATTTAGCTGGACATTTAGTGGTCAAGCTGAAAATTTGCACATGCTTGCACATGCAGAAGTGTTCAACTGGAGAAGGCTATTGTTCTCTCTACAGGTAAGGTGCACGAGAAAATGGGTCTTCATGCATTAATGTTCAGTTTGTAGCATAGAAAGAAATAGAGTTTGACCTTGACCCTGGAGCCCGGATTTTTTTTTAATAGTCCTATATTCATCTACATATCATAGTAAAGGTATGTATAAAGTTTGATGACTGTAGCTGATAAGGTGTTGAAGTAATGACCGTAACACGAAAACTTAACATTGAATGATGACGACGCCGCCGACGCCGCTGACGACGACGACGACGACGATGCCGACGACGCCGACTCCGGAAAAGCAAAACCTATGTCTCGCTTTCCGCTTCGCGGGCGAGACAAAAAACGAGTAGAACATGCATACAACTAATTATAAACAGTGTTAAACACCACACAACAACTATATATGGTACACAACTTTGGCTGCACAAAAGCAGTGTAACTGGTTATCAGAGTAATCCGCGATACTATCGTGATACATATCGTGATACGTCCCGACTATCATGATACGTATCGCGATACGTTTTTTCCGGCGATACCCAACTCTAGGAATTAAGTAAGTAATTCAAGAGGAAATGTCGGTCAAGGTCAAATATATATCAGGGGTTTTGATGTACATCCCTATGAGAAAATGGTGTCTGTATGCACAATAGTATTCCATGTACAAGCTTGACTAAAAACCTTAACCAAGGTTGACTAAAAACCTTAACCAAGGGGAATTAACTAAGTAATTCAAGGTTAAATGTATGTCAAGGTCAAATATAGATCAGGGGTTGTTGATGTACATCACTAGGAGATGAAGTTGTCCCAAGTATGGTGGGTGTAGGGCCAGGAGTATTCCATATACAAGCTTGACTAAAAACCTTAACCAAGGCGTGACGGTGACGCCAGTGTGACTACATAAACTATTCTTCGAACAGTCGAGCTAAAAATGGCTGCCAAGGGGAGATAAGCCATCGGAAAGTTTTGAAAATCAATAGGCTTCTTCGGCTTGCCGTGATAAACATGTATACCAAATTTGGTTACAATCCGTCAAGTAGACTCTAGTTTTTGTGTGGACAAGCTGTACCCGCTCGCCCGTACAAGATGAATACATAATACGTCCCGTTTTTTCAAACGGGCGTATAAAAACGTACCTGAGGGCCAAACCAGGAAAATCGTGATTCCTATAAGGAGGAACCCATACCGTTAATTTACGCCACCCAAAAGTTATACCATGATGACGAAGCTTGTACAAACTTGTTGACCATTCTGATGAAACAGATTTCAGGGCTGAATATATAGTTTTTTTATTGCAAATATTCAGTTCTGATTTTGGGATTTTCTCCCCATTTGTACATATTCTTGAACATGTACATGTACTTGTACAGATCAGGTCAGGCCCGTACGCAGGATTTTCTATTGGGGGGTGCGTCAGGGGTGAGCCCCATGTAGTGGCGCGAGTACGCTAGGGGGGTACCCCCCCCCCCCCAGCGTACTCGCCCACTACATGGGCTCGCCCCTGACACACCCCCTGAAATTGTTTAAACCAAGATGGCCTGAAATGCACTCTCCTGCATTTTATGTCATTTAAATTTGGATTTCAACGGTGGTAAATTGTGACTGCACCCCCCCCCCCCCCCCTGCGTACGGGCCTGCAGGTAATATATGGGATTTAGTACTAAACCCATTGACCCGGCCTTAAATGACCATAGCTGTTGATAGGCCGTTAAACCCCAACAAACAAACAAACTTGTTGATGAAAAAAAATAAAATGGCTAAGTGTGAAGGTGGCAAAGGTCAAGGTCATGTTAATCGTGGCATGAGAGTGCTCCAAATGATCAAATGTATCAAGTGTCCAACTATTGTAGCAATCCGTCAAGTAATATTAAAGTTATACCATGATGAAGAAGCTTGTACAAACTTTTTGATGAAAACAAAAGTGGCTAAGAGTTTCCGCAAAATAATGATGATAAAAAAAGGTCAAGGTCATGTTAATGGAGGCATGAGTGTGCACCCAATGTTCATATGTATTAAGTGTCCAAATATTGAAGCAATCTGTCCAGTAATATTAATGTTATACCACGGTGACGAAGCTTTTACAAACTTTTTGTCATTTCGGACAACGATGACAAGAGAAAAAGCGGCGGCGACTATAGTCGCGACTTCTGCTAAAGCAGGCGCAACAACAGAACTATCCGTCTCCCAATAGTACAACCTGGCATGCGAGACACCAGCTTTAATGGAGTGCTTAATTGCAGTGGAACCTCTCTAAACTGGACACCCTGGGGACCTCCCAGGGTGTCCGGTTTAGATAGATTCCACAGTATGTTATAATCTTTAATCAGAGTTCCATATAAGGAAATTGACAATAGGCAGTTACAAGTGGCCGATATAGCTTTTGGATTGGTGGCAACGATAAATAAACTGACCCAGTAGCAGTAACACTTTTTTTCGGTCTGGTAAATTTTTGTCCGGTCTGGTAAAAATTTCAAGTTTACCAGACCGAATGTCCTGTAAAATGTTGGCAGTTTCGCAGAGACTCTAACCCTTACTACGCTGAATTAAATTTTGCCGTCTGCTGTAAATGTTTTATTTTCAATATTTCTCAACAAAAATCTGTTTTGACAGCCATTGGAAACGATTCTCATGTGCTGTCAAAACAGATGTTTTGTTAAGAAATAAGGCAAAAATGAAAAACAGCAGATGACAATTTCCGTCACCAGTGTAGTGAGGGCTAATCTGTAACTGTATATACATGGAGCTATCTAAAATGTTAAAACAGATGAACCCTTCCTTAGACCGCTATCATAATTTTGTTGTTGTCTGCTGTTTATTTTCTCTTTTCCATTTTTATCATCAACAACATGCTTTGACAGCACTTTAGAATAATTTACAACATGCCATTGGAAATGATTCTGAAGTGCTGTCAAACCATGTTTTTATTGTGAAATAAGGCAAGATATAAAAGCAACAGCAGACGATAATTGTTGTGAGTAGCGGTCTAAGCGTTAATAAGTGAATACACCATTGCAAGCAATTACTATTTACTAGTCAATTGGCCATACTTCTATTAACCCTTACAATGCTGAAATAAAAGTTTGTCGCCTGCTGTTTGTTTTCCATTTTTCTCATCAAAAACATGGTTTGACTGCACCTTCGAAACATTTCCAATGGAAATGATTCTAAAATGCTATCAAACCATATTTTTACTGAGGGAAAAACAATGTCCTGACCTTCAACCGTTACTCCAACCTGTGCCCGCGTGGGCCCATGTGCCCCTAAATATGTAAGGAAATAGAAATTCTAACACATTTCTCTGATGTTAAGTTTTGTAAAGAGACGTACTTAAGTATTTGACCTTGGGATCGGGGGGGGGGGGGGGAGGGGGGGGGGGGGGGGAGGGGGGGGAGGTTGGATGGTCGTGGATTTGGCGAGCATGGTGGTAGAGCCTTACAGGAACACATGTGTGAAATATTAAGCATTTTAGATGAAGGAAATAGAAGTTATAACATATTTCTCTGATGTTAAGTTTAGTGACGGACGCACGCATGGACGGACGGACAACCTGACTCCATTGCGAGGGGTATAATTAAAAATACTTGCCAGATTATAATAATACTCACAACAATTGTCGTCTGCTGTTGCTTTTATACATTGCCTTATTTCTCAATAAAAACATGGTTTGACAGCACTTCAGACTCATTGAAATGATTCTGAAGTGCTGTCAAAGCATGTTTTTGATGATAAAAATGGAAAACAGAAAATAAACAGCAGACGACAAAAAAAAATAAGATAGCGGTCTAAGGGTACTGGGTAACCTACATGTACTGGCATTTATTTTTGCACTGTGTTATGTATGAATTGTTTGAATTTTCAGTATTTTGTTTTGACGTCCATCATAGCTTGAATATCACAATAATAAATTTATACCACACAGTTAACCCTTTCCACACGACAGACCTCTTAGTCTATCATAATTATTGTTTGCAAACAGTGTAGATCCAGATGAGCCAGCTCGAAACGAGCCGTCTCATCAGGATCTGCACCATTTGTGGATATTTTCTAACAAGATCTCGAGTGCCGCAGGTCATAATATACGCATATCGAGGCATAATTTTCTAACAAGAGTGCCGAAGGTCACAATATACGTATATCGAGGCATAGCCAGTTAACAAGAGGGTATAACACAATGGAACAAGAAATCAGTAATGCTGATAGATGCAGCGCTTCAGATAAGGTGAGTATTGGCGTATTTTACGCACTTGTTTTAGCTGAGTATGCAGTTTTGTAACGAGACTAAGTATGTGACCTTGACCTTCGGATCAGCGGGGGCTGCACCGTTGTGGATTTGTCACTATACATGTAGGAATGAATGGCCTTTTTGTGGAATTTATCGGGGTATAAACTTGGAAAAGTCGCGGGAATACTAGACGAAGGCCGGAAGGCCTCGGCCAGTATTCCCTCGACTTTTCCAAGTTTTAAACCCGATAAATTTCCACAAAAGCCTTCCTTATAATTCAGCATTTGAAATAAATTCATCAAGAAAATGTGTTTATTTTCCGTTTTCTTAATAATTATTTTAACTATGCCTCACGGTTACGAAAATAGTTTTTGCGTGGTAGTTTACCTTGGATAAAAATTTTGGAGAGGAGACTTCTAAGGCCAATCATTAAATGTTAGGGAATTTTGTGTAAATATTTTTGTGCTGGAATTACAGCATGATAGTATTTGAGGAATGCACAAGTAAAATATTAAGAATTTTCAATGAAGGAAATAGAAGTTATAACTTATTTCTCTGATGTTAAGTTTTGTAAAGGGACTAAGTATTTGACCTTGACCTTGGGATCAGCGGGGTTTGGATTTGGCAC
Source organism: Conchocele bisecta (assembly GCA_029237695.1). Lineage (NCBI taxonomy): Eukaryota > Metazoa > Mollusca > Bivalvia > Lucinida > Thyasiridae > Conchocele > Conchocele bisecta. The sequence continues at coordinate 40,027,897 of CM055265.1, read as the reverse complement.
TGCATGGTATTAGAGCCTTACAGGAATGCATGTGTGAAATATTAAGAATTTTAGATGAAGAAATAGAAGTTACAACATATCTCTCTGATGTTAAGCTTAGTGACGGATTGACGCACAGACGGACAACCTGACTCCAGTATACCCCCCCCCACAACTCGTTTTAGAAGAAGGAAATAGAAGTTATAACATATTTCTCTGATGTGGGGGGGGGGGGGGGGTGGGTATCAGGGGGTACAATACTCTATAGACACAAAGCATATGTAGATTTTTCCCAAGTTTGAAGAGACTAAGTCTGTGACCGTAACCTTGGGATCAGCAGGGTTCGGAGGGTCGTGGATTTGGGGGTCAAATAAAAAATTTAAATAAACTTTGCTCATCTACTCATCATAAGGAAGGTACATATCGAGTTTCAGGGGCCCGTTTCACTAAATGTTGTACGCCTAAAAAGCCGACTAAAGAGCAAAATTATGATAGTCAGTAAATTTCACATTAACAATGTTTTCTTGTAAACAATTATTGGATTTACATTTATTGAGCATAGGCCGCATATGCTCAATAAATGTAAATCCATCAATTGAAATTTCCAGACGATTTTAAATTTGCGCTTACGAACATTTTAGTCGTACAAAGTTTCGTGAAACGGCGGGCCCCTGGTCTGTAGCTATTACGTTTAAAAGTTTTACGAATCACAAGGCAAAATTGACAAGGTTTGGCAGGTTTCTCATCCTGTATTGCAGTGCACCATCGGGTCAGTGTAGAAAATGGTACTTCAATTGGGTAAAATAAAATAACACTACCGTTTACACATCAACATACATCAATTATTGAATAGTTTGCTTCAAAATGAAAACATGTCTTGGATTTCATGAGAATTGACTCCAAGGAAATACCAAGATGTGTTTTCATGGAAAATAAGAAAAATATGCTATATTTGTGGTCTGATTATTGTTTTCTGTAGCATGATAAAGGTACCAAAAATTTGTTATTGCTTTTTGATAGTTCCGATTTCAATTTTAATTGGGTATTTACGCAAATACGCAGCTTATCTGGAGCCCTGCATTAAACAATTTTCCACAATTTCCTTTGCCAGTCATAAATGACAATAATATTATCACAAGGCTAATAATGAAATGCAAGATGCTTTTAGATCATGTTTAATTTTCAGTTGTGGTACATGCTATTTTGCCCTATTCATTATGGTGCACACTACCGGCGGGATTTATACCAACAACAAGATAATAACAATCTACAAAATGTAGCATATTAATTCTGAGCATTTTTATAATCAACAGAACAATAAATTCTACTAAAAACGCCGAGTTTTATATCTACATTGACATCTGTGTAATCAAATATAATTCTGGTTAGTCAAATGTTTATGTTTTCCTATAAGACACACCCCCCCAGATAGAGAGAAGCACTATCTAGTAATTTAGTCCAGGTACCAGTCTGTGTTACATGAACTTGAACTTTTCAAAATTGCTAAACAATCCAGTGCGGCAGACTGACAGAACCATGCTTGTAAATCTTTTTCAAAAAGATGTTATGACTGGACTAAAGTGGGAATATAGCTCCGAGGTACAGAACTCAAATTGCATTTTCATTACACTGCATTACATTTTAGTCTTTTCTGAATGTGCGTTTTTGAAAAGCGTTCTTGTTTACTTTCTACTTCGTGAGAGAGACCTAAGAATTTGCTAATACACAAACTTATTAGGTCAGTTTATCCGTTAAAGTTTTGTGTTAGTTGTGATTGTCTCTCAATAATAATATAGCAACAGTATGAATGTCAATGCCCTGCAGTGTTTTCTATATTTTACTGCGCGAAGTGGTAAATACAATACGCACAAGTTTTACTGTGTTTGCCTGGTGTAGCATATAGTGCAACCGTTGCATATAAAAGCGGAAAATGTGCAGCTTAAAGTGGGAATAGCTAAATACAACATTGTTGAAGGTATTAATAATTTTTAACAAATTTGATTAAAAACGTACATCCCAAGGCGATGTGGAACATTTTTCTCCAGTTACCAGTAAAGGATGGCGTCTATCTGCAAAAAATGTTCCAGAAACCTGACAGTGAAAATTTCCTGTGATTAGTACTGAAGGCGGTTTACGAAATTTCCTGATGCAGAGTAATCCTGATAAATGTTACGTATATTTTTTCAAGTCAAATGTGTGGGGTGGGTGAGGGCTCCCTTGTATATATAACAATAAATAAAAAAACTTTCCTTTCACTGGGACACAAATTTATTTCGATTAATTTTGCTACTGGGCGTTTTTCATGTCGACAAGAAAATGGAGTCATGTTATGAATGTAATAACGAGATGGTGCCTAAAAAGGAGTATTAATAATAAACACAAAATCAATTAAATTTGTTAACAATTATTTGCTACAGCTTTAAACGATACTATTAGACATACTATTAAGATTAATATAGTATTATTCCATCTTTATCCGTTTATTTATGAAAGTTATTTTCGCAAAAATAAAGGTTCACTATAGTATATATAGGGAGTCCAAAATATACCAACCTAACGGTGGTATCATTCTCCTCCCTATATACTACTCCACCACCCCCCGAAAAAATCAAAAATTGGATAACAGGATATGTCTCCCACCAACCACGAATATTCAAAATTGTTCATAAATACATCAGTTTTTTTCACGTCCAATTGAACCATATAAACAATAGTCTACAAAGGATTATATATTTTTGACACCCAATTTATGAATTTATTCTAATAATTTCCCCGATTTAAATGCGTCCTCGCGCGCATAGTCTATATTCCACACCATATTTTCGCTCCTCCGATATAGCTAATATGATTTCCGTAGATCAGCAATTAATTCTACCGCTCTAGTCTACCACTTTCACTGTCTGTAAGCCACAAGGGCATCGTAGTTCTTATGTTCTACAAAGAGTTGGGCACTCAAACGAATTTACAAGGCATCTGGCATTGAAATTGCGGCGGGGGACACAAGGAAACTTTCTACGTCTCGCTAGATGCCTTCGTAGATATTCCTTTTAACGCGTAACGTCTTACAACAAGTCTCACACTCCATTATATATGTAATGTTTATGTTTATATTCAATGGGGCGTAAAAAAAACATAATGAGTTTTTCAAGACCAATTGAACAATAAATTTTCATAGGTTATACAAAAGTATATTACAGAAAATATGATCAACTACGAAACTAGAGCAGAAAATAGAAAGTTTGAGGAAGAAAAGACGATCTCTATGGATTAACTTATAGTAAACGGTGAGAGTTAGGGTGTTGAAAAGTTTGATAAATGCCACAAAGAATGAGGCGTTTACAAGAAAATATGATAACTCAAACAAGCAGAAATAGAAAAGTTTGAGAAAGACCGAATCTCTAGGGATTACTTATATAAACGTTGAGAGTTAGGGGTTGACAAAGCTGATAAATGCCACAAAGAATGAGGCGTTTATGAAGCGTTTACCCCCCGCCCCACAAACGAGAGCCTTTAAAGATATACCAACAGCGGCGAAGTAGGTAACAGAATTCAAAAAGAAAGTATTGCGGGGTTAAGGCAGTGTAATCAAACCTTCAAGCACAATAATTTGTCCCAAATTAGACGCCAAAATAATAATAAAAAAAATCATCGGTAGTGCGATAGTCGGAAAAAGGGAAGAAATCTTGGGGCTCACGATGAAAACATTGGAAAAGGTAGAAAATGGAAACGTAGTTACATTATCCTTTCGTATAAACATTAACATTAACAGTCTGAACGCATGTCCGATAAACTCGCCTATCCGAGCTAACAACCATTTTTATTTGAGATATCATATTCCTTAAAAGCTAGACATATTGGAGAAATTAAAAATGGAAAACCTAAAACTAAAATATTTCACAAAAATCTCGTGTAGCGAACCACTATCATCACATGAAAACCGTTTAAAAAATGGCTGTCAGATAAGAGCAAACACGAATAATGTCCGATAGAAATAGACAGACCAAATACAAAGTGAATTTGTAAGATGGTAGCAGGTGTTTGTAAAGGCTAATACAGGGTAGTATGGGAATAGATTTGGACTCTCACCTATCCAAAGAAGCAGCAGGAGGAGAACTTCCAAATGTTGAGGAAATAGAAAAGGTATGTATCTTTAGATAAGTATAATGACGACCTTTGTCTGTTCAGGTACTAGCGTATCACCTTGATAAAAAAGATCAATCGACCTGACAGATGTACAGGAAAAGGCCGAAAGAACTAGTAAGCAATATTTCGGTAGTAATGTGGTTTCACCAATTTCTTTTCAATCTGAAAAAGGTTGAAGAGTTTTTAAAAATCGGTATAGAAGTATATCACCCACCGAGATGTAATGTATGTGTTGAAAAAGGTACCAGCACACTATAATGTAAATAGGTAATAAACCAATGACAATAGGACTGTTTAATTAATCACGCATTTCTGATAAAAAACCTTAAAAAACCTAATCTAAAATTTACGCCTGCGATAATTGCAAAGCAGAAATTCACGACAGCGAGTATATAAGAACACGGACAACATTATAGAAGGTGGAGACAAAAGTAATATGAGATGGTAATTATTTAGAGCGCCTCGCCAGCGTTCGTCCGTTACGAGAAAGCGTTTTTACCCAAAAGTTCTAACAGTTATGGGCGATCGATTGGATGTATTCTGTGAAAAAGCGGGAGGGAATGCACATTCACCACGAACACAGTGCGGACACGGAGGGTGAAAGATGGATTTAGGAGCTCCGGGAGATGATACTGATCCAGAAACCATTACCCGTCAATATCACTATCAACGGCTGTTTCTAGGCACGGGTGAGAGATTCTGCAAAGCATAGAAAAAAGAACGCGCGTACACAAATGAGAAGAGATAAAGTTGTTAGAAAAAGCAAAGAATTCAACCTAGTATTAGTTGGAATGCGAATACCAAAGAACGGGTAAAGATAAAAAGATCGGTTGTGACACTACTCTTTATCCTACACAGATATTATACGATTTGAGGCATTATCTCCAGCCAGAAAGTTAATCTACCGTAAAAGTTTATAAGTACGAAGCGAGCACGTTCCGCATAGCGTTTATATAGGAGATAATTTCTCATGAACAGTAACACATATTGTGATAAAATCCGCAAAACTTATAGAACAATTCGTAAAGATTTGAAAATCAGGGAAAAGTTATAAGAGAAGAAGTGTGGTCAAGATATAAGTTTAATACGGGAATATTTAACGTAAAAACCAAATCGCCAAAAACGAACAGTGGATAGAGCAAGTACCGGTTATAGGTTTTAAACCAGCAGTAAGTACGATATAAACTTAATAAAGAAATACCTAGTAGGCGAACTGAACATCAACAAAACAAAGAAGTAAAGGTCGGCAAAAACGTGCAACGCAACAATATTCTATTTACTCCAAATTTAAGATTTCGTGATGTATACTTTATCTAGACTCTGTGTAAGTTATGAATAGTTTGGATAAAAGCCTACGTACGCAAAGGACAGAAATCTTTCTTCCTTATGAGTTGGTTCGATTCTCCGAAAACTGGATTACCCAGGACTACCGGAATAGAGAATTGGTATTCCAAACTATCTGGGAAAATGTTAATAATGAAACAGAATTAAGTAAAATGTCCGTAGAATTTTCGAAGAAATAATATGAAAACGGACTAATGTTAAATATTCATAACGATTTAATTAGCAGCACCGTCCAAAATCGGTGGAAAAATGTTGAATTTATAAACACAGAGGTGTGATATTTTCAAAGAGCGGTAAACACTACCTGGAGTAGCTATACACATAATTATTGAGAGGAACCATTAAATAACAAAAATCTTCAAGACCTATTAGAACCGAGGATGCCTATATATCACAAAAGAAAAACATACGAAATGATGAAGGACGCTCTAGTTGGTGTCCATCAATAGTGTTACACGCTTATGCCAAAGCCGGTGTTTCAATATTAGATCAAATGAAGTAACAAACCTTGCAAGGCTGTTTTGGGGTAACGATGCAAACGCGTTATATTTATCTATATCTACTTAAATAAAAGATATGCCGTGTGGGGTGAGAAACTATAAACACCATATAATTACCCCACATAACCCTATATTTATTAAAAAGTTTTGTAAAGAGTTTAATCTGAGACTGGTTTGGGTTTGCGAGTGGATATAGAAGTTTCCACACAACTTAAAACAGAAGTTTTCTGAAAGTCCCTAAACCAATATTTATAAAACAGAAAGAATAAGGTTGATGAAGTTCCCACAACACTATGATAAAATATATTGGAAGATACTGGAAGAACTAGAGGAAAAGGAAGGAAAATTGGTGGATCTATGACGCCACTAAAGTTATTGCTGTACCGCCAATGTTGAATGGTTAGTTAAAACACGGCCTAGAAATAACGAGTTCATCGTGTTTATACATTATATAGTGAAAACCCTTCGAATGGTTTCGCAAAAGAAGTTACAGCCGCAAGACGAACATGGCGATGTAGAACAAATTAGAAACCAGTACCGACATAATGAAATTATTAAGGAAACTCGTGTTGTGAAAAATGATAGAGCAACGGAGAGACATTTAAATACGACATAACGCGAGACGAAACCTGTGTTTTGACAAAGCATTAAGATCCGCGTATTTTGAATGATTTGGAAGAGATAGGATATCCGTACGAAATATCATCAAGAAAACCCAGGTTGCGCTAAAAAACCATTCCATTGTGGAATAGCGGTTTATTCAACTAGCAAATTGAGAATTTGGAATTTTAATACGAATTCAAGATAAATACAATAAAAAGATGAAGACTTTGAATTAATACAGATGATACAATAGTATGTATATAGCAGTTAGTGGGAAAACGATAGAGGATTGATTAGACCTAACTACTAGACGAGTTGAAAAATAAAAAAATAAATGGTTGCTTGGATAAATGGAGCGAAAGAGAGCCCGGACTTTTCAAATGGAATTTAGCGGGGATAGGGCGATAGCGGTATCAAGTAAGTGTTATTTTGTAGAAAAAAGTAATTTCACTAAAGATAAATTGGAACAAATGTAAAATAATAAAAACTCTGCAAAGGAATGTCCCAAGAGAACTAACAATTTAAATTGGGATAGATATAAACAGTACTAAGGTGAACTACAGAAGAATGAAAACACATTAAAAAGATGTACACAAAATAGAGGATTTTAAAAATGAAAGAACGGCTTATGAAAACGAACTGTCAACAAAAATAGGACTCCTTTCGGCATACTACGATAAAAGACGCGGTTACAGACGGAATACATACAGAACCTCTATTGATTTAAGTAATCGGGGGTAGCTGTGTGTCAGAAGACACTATAAGAAGTTCTACCCGCGAACAAAACCCTCGAGATGCCCACATCCAAATAGTAGAGCACGTGCTCATCGGGTTTTTGGTAATAGATCGATCTAATGATATACATTCGAAGACCACACTGGATCAGTCGCGCGGCGGTTGCCACCTTCGAGCTCTCCGTTGATAGAGGTCCCGACGTTCACTAGCTGATGAAGCCGCTGCTCCTCCTAAACCAACGGGTCGCCCCGCGAACGGCAGAGCTTGCTCGTCCCAACCCTTCAAACTTGATACATCTCAGGCTTCCCTTACCTATCACACTGGTCACCTCTCCGTCAGGAGAGACCACGGCGGGCCATAGGCCACCCACTTCGTCTCAGATCGCTGCATGAGGTCTACAAGTTCTTAGCGTATTGGTGTCCGAAACAGTCTCTCACCAGGATCGATTGAAGCGTTTCCACGATCCCCCTGGTCCCGGTGGATGTTTGACGCGGCCCAGCGTCCCTGATAGAAACTACTTTATGCTTAGACAATAGATGAGAGACACGCGCCAGCGAACTCGCGGCAGGGATCGAACCTGAGATATTCGCCATTGAGAGGAACTCCTCTTATATATCGGGAAAGAGCCTCGGCCACTTCATTAGACTCTTTATGGCCAACGGCGCAGCCCGCCTTGTAAACGACTCGCTACAACTTCAACGATTGTCTGCGTACTTGGACGTTTTTGCGACCGACGCGATCGTGAGGGAGAAACAGAGATCCGCTTGGTGACTTGGTTCGGCACAGGCACGTCGAAATTTCGGGCGCGGAATATTGTGAGGCGCGGGTAAATAATCTGCCAGATGGCCTGCTTCTTGAGACCATTCCTTGACACGTTTTCTGAAACCTGGGTCGCCTGCCGCGAGGTTCTTGATGGCCGCGAGTCCCTTCCAGTACCGCGGGACATAGTCGTATTCGACAGCTTGCCGCGTTAGTTTTGGTGTCAAGTTTGCGCGTGTTCATACGTATGCGAAGGATTCTAATAGATCGACAATCTCCAACATCATGCCCTCGCCAGTTCGTTCCGGTAACTGCGTCTTATTAATAAAACCTTTGTTGGAAGTACAATTGCGATTGTCGCTGCAGCCCCAATCGCGTTTGGTAGGAACAGGAGAGGTAATCTATTTCATCCAATCTCGGCCAACGAATCAAACTCGTGCACCATAAAACGATGTTTTGGCATTGTAGCCGCCTACAATCAATCATAGCGTTATTAAAGTTCGTCAAGAAACACGTTCTATTATATTATATTTATAAAAAAAAATGGTTTAATTAATTAATTTACAATCTCGATTGAATATAATAGCCGCGGAGACCCACCCACCAACCCATCCCACCCCACGATGATAACGCGATCTCGCGGTCCTTTTGGGGCTCTGACGGTACATAGAAATCATGAAAGATGGGGCTCGGGATCCATTGGATCGAGACTTTTGTGTGCATATGCCAGCGCGTACTTCGCGGTTGGCTTCTTCAACTTCTGAAAAGTTTTGCGCGGCGTGATTTTCGCGGCGAAGCTCTTCATTGACCCAGTCCAGATGGCGGTTCGTTTTTTTCGACCATAGCTTCCTTTGCGCTATTGAGTTGTTCTACTACAGCTAAATCATTGACGCTTACCGCTCCTCATCCACGTTTCGAGCTTTTCATTTTAGAGAATATAAATGCTATCCGCTGAACCCAATGCGTTTACAATCACGTGCCCCCCAAACACCACCTACTATTACTTGAGATTTGAAGCCATTTTATTTCCATATAATAACTGTGAAATTCCAGCTTTAACAGATAATCTCGGTCCAAACTGCGGCCCGCTACATCTAAGGTCGCGAGCCCTACGTCTCTCACATCAGTAAAGTCCAATTTGGGAGCGGTTCCTCCGTAGGGGCCAAATAAAGCTTTGATAGTTCCGAGCATACCCGATACTGAAACCCTATATCACCACGGCGTGATAAACGCATTCACTAACATTTTACCCATCTTTTTCACCATTGTTATAATTATTGCATATAAAATTGGGTCCCGCGATCAATGTGTAAATGGGCTCTTCCAAATTCCAACATTGTTGATGATTGGTGTTTAGTAACGTTCTTCTGAACACTGGCTGGTTGTTTTTTTCTGGTATGTCCACACGCACTAGGGCACCAACAACTGCCTACACACCACCAACAACCAACCCAATTTCACGAATTTGGGTTCAATCGGATTCGCCCCAACACCCCCCTTCCAACGGTAGTTGGTATTAGGGTGAGCAAATTCCTTTGAATTTTGATGGCTTCCAATTCGTGAATTGGGTGTTGTTGTACTCACTCTGTATTCAGATGTTTTGCGTCCTCGTCCGATTGCAACCCAACTCTCGATGAGTTTAACCCTCTCTGAAGCTCCGGCGAGTATTTTATCTTGGTTTTAACTTTTCGGTGGCAGCCGCCGCCCGCCCCAGCTGCCTGTCTTTTGGGAGTTTTTTATATGAGTATGTCATCCAGTGCGAGATAACACTCTGGTCGACTTGTGTTGGAGCAATCTGGTTCTACTTCCCGTCACTCTCTTGGGTGTTTCTTGTGTCATCATTTATAATATTAATATAGAGCTTATAGTTCCGTGGGCATATATGTCCAAATTGACAGTGTTACCCGTGGTCACGCGGTGTCAGCGGAGCAAAATACATTCACAACTTGTGATAAATTGACACAGTTGTTCTATAAGGTGTCCTATAAAAAGGTCAGTCCTCTAGATCGTGAATCAAACCCTTCGTGTTTGGTATAGGGAGAATCTACAACGGCGGTAGCTACAATGAAATAGCCCGCCGATCCAAGAGTTTTTGTCATCTCTGCTTCCCAATTTGGGATTCGTATCGCGCATACATTTTTATCAATTCTCCGCATCTGACATCTTATCCACCTGAAAAACTGTGAGACGCCACCGAGATAATGCTATCCGATTGTCCCCCAGCAACACGCACTAGCGCTCTCGTCGCCGCCGCATTTCATTTTCATCGGATTTCGTTGGCACTCAACCAGATCCCGATTGCTCTGTCGGATCATTATTGTTGCAGTCGAGTTGAGGTTTCTCTATTAGCTGATCGACGAAGTTCGTCGCATTTCATTTTTCTTAAAATTAATTTAACTATTCTAACAAGTCTCATCACTTTAACATATTGATTTTAATTTTTTTCAAATTATTAAAATAATAAATGCGCACCACCGAACTTATGATCACCATTATGCTCGCAACAAGCTCGCAGCGGAGCCACCAAATTGTTAACATTGTTAACCATTGTTTAGCATTTGTTCAGCATTATTCAGATTATTCAGCATTTGTTCAGCGATTATGTCAGCATTGTTAAGCAATTGCTAAGCATTGTTCAGCATTATTCAGCATTTGTTCAGCACTTGCTAAGCATTGTTCAGCATTTGTTTCAGTATTTGTTCAGCATTGTTCAGCATTGTTCAGCACTTGCTAAGCATTTGCAATAGCTTATTAACTTTGCCAATTTTTTCCTAATTTTTTCAAAATTAATAATATAAATAATCTTAGATTAGTTGATAACTTTATAAGCAGTTGTTGATCAGTCTTTAGCAGAAGCGGGGCTGCTTAGTTTCGGAAAGCATCCTGTCGAACCTCCAGGCGCCTCCCTCGCGCTTGGGATAACGTCATTCTCTCTCTCGAAGACAGTCATCGAATGATCTCGGTCCTTGCAGTGAAAGAGGCACCCATTTCGTTTGCTCGCACATCAGATTATCCTTGAGGACGCGTTGTTATTTTGAGTGGATATCCATACGCTTTGCTCGCATGCGGCCAGAAAATGCGAGCTCGGAGAGCATGTCCCCTTCCTTTTTGGTCTTCGCCCAGCCTTGGCTGACAATCGTCCAATCACGTATAGGTGCTCCGCCCTCGAAATATTTGGTATAAACCACGCAACCAATCGTGAAGCCAATCACCGGGCAATAACATAACCTCAGGGTCGGATCCATATCCACGGCACCGCGGATAAGATCGATTGCCGCACAGTGGACATAGGAATCACAATGTGACGAAAGGCACTCGGCGTAGAATCCCTCGAGTAAGTTGAGGATGAAAACCGGTTTTTCCACATCCTGTCTGGCCCACATAATATGGCGATGAGAATCTCCAATCGTGAATTGTATTGATTGCTAGAGTTCTTAATGTTTTACAAAAATTATGTTTAATTAATGTCGTTAGATGATTTTTTTTTATTAAATCAGTAGATCGCTGATACGTATCACCATCTTCTATGTTGAGTTGTGCTCTGTAATTATATAAAGTACACGTTCAATGCCCGCTCCGTCCGCCTCTTTGGTTATCTGGCATCGTCACACCCTCACTAGCGTTCTCAACTTGGCGTCCCTACCGTGTATGTTGGTCATACGGCGCTGGCTCGCATGTCTAGCCATAACGCGTATTTGTATCCAGGAACTCCGCGAGGAGACGGCCGCGAGGATGCAGGTCTTTTAGCAACTGCTGCAACCTCCGTAGAGCGCTTAGATCCGGCAGCAAAACGGCTTTCGTACTTCATCCCACTGCTGGTGCCGCGCGAAGACTCCCGCTGTAAGTTGATTGGGGACTACCCACGATTCGTCACCTCTACATCTCGTGATTTTGGGGTTATCAGAATCTGTCGGTTTTTTCTTTTCTAGCGACCGAAACGCGAACCGAGCATCCTCGAACAACATCAGAATACCCTTTCCATCGAGCGCGGGCGGTTACGATGACGTATAATTTTCCACAATGTGTCGCTTTGTTTTCGGCATCTTGCGATGGCAAGAACTCGGTCGTAAAGTGATGCAACCGCCCCGGCGTACTTGGGTTCCTGATCAATCGCGCTAGTTCGGGCATCGTGACCATTCGTACTCCAGCGAAACATTATCGATCGTAATACGTCGATAACTGGTCGGTGGCTATGATAACTCGGCCGTAGTCCGTTGAACGTTAGTTCGATTCGAGGACGGTCATCCAAACGCTCTGAATAGTAGGCCATTGACTCTCCAGCAACTCAAGTCGAGCGGGATGTAGAAGCGTTTCCGTAAGAGCCCCGCTACCGCGGGTCACTCACGCGTTGTTATCTCTTGTTAGCAGCCCCGCGATTCTAAGTTTGGTTACGATTCTTATTGTTTGCTGGTGTCATACTATGATAACAGCGTTTTCGCTAGCTCGGTGTGATACTCTTCCACAGTCCTGTTAGCAATGGTAGACGTCGCTTCATCGATCGACATCACCCATTACCAGACAATCTTTATCATAGTCTTCTTGACTATCGCGACCCAAGTTCGAACGACGTGCGTCCGCGTCCGTCCGACGTTAGTGAAATAGTGAAAGCGAAGGCAACAGTACCCGGAACAATGACGTCGTTACTCCCGAGGTTGGGAAAGCGCCTAAGAGCTGCTGTTCTGGGTCGATCGTCGATGGTTGGTTTCGTAATAACGACACTCTGTCTCACGCCTTTTGCCTGAGGGGCTCACGCAGTCCTGCGGTATTGGATTGAGTTTGCGACCGTATTGACATTCGAACATAATTAATTTTTTCAAAATTATTGAAACTAATTAAACCCGTATGGTTTGTCTTTAAACATAATAATTTTAAGAAAATTAAAAATATGGCTTATTACATGGACGAATTCGATCACACTACGGGCGACCCGAGAAGATTACCTCGATGGTGATGATGATAACTTCGAGGATTCCCCACGACACCCACCATAGAAAACTCCAGTCCAATCCCAATCACAATTGGTGACCGCTAATACTCACTAGTACAAAGTCTGGAATTACTTGAGGAGCGGTAAACGACTACTACAACAATTTGGCAGCAGAAAAAGGTCTGGTCCCCTCTGTCGGTCGCGACTACTCCAAGTTCAAAGTTATAGCGGTAAATTTGCGACTAAGAGCAACACTAACTGTCTCCAATTAGTTAACGGGAGACCGAAAACCACTATCACTAAACACAATTGGCAGAAACCGTGGCGGGTGGCCACCTCAGAGAAGGGACGAACTAGGATTCACGGATTGGAAGAGGGTAAAACAAGTATAAACCGTCCCGCCGCGTAGAGGCCCTAAATTCTACCGACAAACCAAACTATAGCGAAGACGGCCACCGCGATAGAAATCGGTCGAGCCTCAGCGAGGTCCCTCATATAGCCACCGACGTTAATTAACACTATGGAGACCACGTCACTCCAATCACAATTGGGGAAAATTCTCAATGATGACCCACCTTTTACCTCTTCGAGAACTCCGTGGACTCGATAAAGGCTCTACAAACGGTCCGGGGCGAACTGTCCCATTAACCTCTCCAACTCACCGCGCTGGAATGAACATATCGCGCTAAAGAAAGAAAACTGAGGAAGCCGGTGACGATAGAGAATCTAACCGAGCGGATCAACAAACTCCTGCGGCGGTCTTCGGGATGAAAGAGAAGCTCGCTTGAGCCGCCTCGGCTTAACCGTAGCTCTCCCCGCACACAAATAAGTCGGCATCCGCGAATCAATCTCGAGGGCCGGCACGAGGAGACGACAACTCGGTGAGCGTCTTCGCATCTCTGTCAAGAGCAGGCGTCACGATAGCAAGCCATCCTCGTTGCTATCGGCATGACCTATACTCGACCATAGTTCTAACTTTCACTGTGGTGCGGCGCACCACCCGCCTCCACACCAGCACCAGCACCACACCCTCTCCATCCGGATGAGCCAAGGGAGTGGATAAAAAAACACCTAAAAGCCCACGCCAGTCCTTCTAGCTAAATTAGCTGGAAAGGCGGCTGCCGCACTACCTGGACTGATCGAAGTATCGTTTTCTTACTTGCTATCTATATTATCAAAAACGCCTATGGCTAGCCAAAAAAACCTGGGCTTTAATCGTGGCATCGCCGTCTCCTATTATTCACTGTCAGAGAGTTTCCTACAACCAAAGGCTTAAATAATCCGATCGCCACGATGGCGATGACGAGACCAATTTCACCTCCTCGTGGGTTTGTGCTTCCAATTTTCAACATTGTTGATATTGGTGTTTCTCCAATCGCGATTGGTCTGTTGATGGAACTCGAAGGTGGCATCCAATTTACGAATTGGGGTACTGGGTTCGAGATTTACGAATTGGGGGAGGTGTATCCATTTTTGTGTTTTATGAAATCGATCCACTGTTGGGGGTGCGCTTGAATAGGATACCGTTGTTTCACGTTACCGTTGTGGCCGATGTATTGATGGCGGTGGCGATTACGATAAGATTATTGTAACCGTCCAACCGGTCGTCTCGTAGTAACATATTGCTCCCGGACCACATAAAAAAGACCTATCCAATACATAGTCCTACGGGTGCTGGCATTCTGCAAACACGTCTTGATAATTCCTGATCGCCTTCCCAGTCACTCTAGCTGAGATGGCGTCCTCTTACAAGTGCCAAAAATTGTTTTTGTGCATCAAACGCTGTTCCCATGCCCCATATAGGAACTGCGAGTTTGCTTCTGTGCGCCGAGAAGGCCCAGACGTAGTACGTGCAATGGAGGCGTTGACGCGAGAAACCCGCCTGCGTGAACCCTAGACCCGTATCTAACATAAAATGTACCCCAACGCGTTCTGAACCTCAGCAGCCTGCTGTATGTAATCGACGTGAGCCAGATTCGGAGGTAACATTTTTACAAGAAAACACCCACAGTGTCGACCTCCAGACACTTCCGTCCCGATTGTCATAGTTCGCGGGTCGAAAATTCCCGGCGTCCGACTGACGATGTGGTCACCCCGAGTGATCGTGTCCTAAAATCAGTCTTGTCCCAATTCCCGGACCATGGGCCGTGAATGAGAACTCCCCGACGGCGGTGCTGGTAGGAAATGCTTTTCTGTCTCATCCGCGTCTTTTGAAACGTAAAATTCGTTACACATTCCTTTCAAAGGCCATACGTCATATGTGTTGGATATGGATCCCAGGCGTCTCTTGAGGTAGTGAAATACCTAGTCTTTGAGAATCCTCCTAATAGTATAATAACACGTGAAATTTGTAGACAACTTCGGAGCATACCATTCTTGATGTCAATGGGCTTTTATAGGAAAACTCCACACCCTGGATCTGTTGCGCACACATACACGAAATTTAATTGGTTATGCCAAAACTGCATCGGTGTGCTTTCCACCGGTTACCACCTCCATCGTAGTAATCTTGGGCAACCTATATTGTTCAAAAGATTTGGGAAGTTGGTGGCAAAGCCACTGTCCGGTCCAAAACGTTACGGTTGGGTGTACAAGGCGTTAACAACGTCTTTTTTTATTTAACCTCGACCACCGCAGTACTTAACATAGCGTTAAAGCTAATGCTTGGTATCCATTGAAAGATATTATTAGGTTTCTACTATAACTAATGTTCAAAAAGGAGTTGTGAACTTCAAAATTAATAGACAACTTCTGCGGAAAAACGCCGGTAGGCCTTAGATCAATCACGTTCACGTTTGGATGGCAGATTGTGGGAAGAGTGAAGGGTTTACTATGTGAAGGATGGACAACAATTAGGTGGTAAACTGCCTCACGACTGTGGGGAATAAGACAGCTCAAAGATTTTGTCAACTCAGAGCTTGACGTATAATCAACCGCACATATCGAAGTTACCAGGCTCACAACAATGATCATCACATGATGGAGTGTCTCGCTCCCCGGTTGGTATTCAACTCGGTTTTAGAGAGTACATACTCCCTCAAACAAAGGAGTGTTCACTCGCTGGTAGATACGTCGGTGAATAACCCGTGGACTTCACCTTCACTAAAACATCTCAGGTGCACCTGGATCGGGTGAACACATCTACAAAACACGATAGACGCTCCCCCAGCCATTACTGAAAACTGTGCCCGCCAGCGATTGTTTTCTAAGGTGAGACTTAACGTTAGACTTCCACACCGAGATGAAAGTTTTGGAATCGGGACACTTCACGAGTTGAAGATTTATATTCTCTTGATGATAAAGTGCGAGAGTTGAAGAACGATTACCCGATTTATCCGGTCGTCCTAGAAATTTCAAATTAATAATTTTAAGAAAATTAGAATTAAACCCATGTATCTAATATATAGTATCCAACATTTATGAGTATATACGGACCAGGTAGATCTTCCGATTGTGTGACAAATTCAAATAATTTGGAACTGCAGATAGGGGAATTCATCCCGACAGAGGCGACTTTTTAAACTACCCAAAAAACAACGGCCTTGATTAATTAACTATATCGAGGCCACGGACAGATTCACAAGAGTCTACTATCACTACTTAGAGAATAGCCCTGGCTGTGAATACACAAAGTCCGTGAAAGAAACGCATACGGAACTAAACGAACTAGGTAAAAAAAATAAACCAAATTTAGAAAAGAGGCCCGGTTGGGGATTGATAAAGCCCGAGAAGACCGTAAGGCTGACATTACTGATGTTAATGATTGCGTTGCGCTAGAAGACTCTCTCAGCAAAGAACTACACTTGCTGAATTAGACGGGAAAATATCGAATTTTCGAAATGAGGCCACGTCGGTATTGAGAAGCACTAGAAAGACCACCAGGCGGGACCTTACGAAGGCTTAAGAGGTGTTGCGCACAGAGGAACTCTCTCTCTCATCAGAGACGCGCACTTACGAACTAGTAAAAAATAACCAAATTTCGAAAAGAAGACCAGGTCGGGGTATTTGATAAAGTCCGAGAAGACCCACCAGTCCGACCTTGCAGAGGCATTGCGGATGCTTAATTGCTTGCGCTTAGAGAACTCCTCACCGCAAAGAAGCGATCACTTACCTAACTAAGAACGGCAAAATAGCCGAATTTATAAAGAGACCAGTCGGGGTTGAGGGGTCCGAGAAGATCAACAAAGAGGCCATGCGAGGCTTATTGGGCTTACGCTCAGAGGAACTCTCTCCAACAGAGAACGCACTTTATGAGATACTTGACCTAATGAAAAAATACCCAATATTAAAAAAGAGAACCCGTTGATCTGATGGAGTCAGAACGGGTATTGATAAAGCCCTAGAAGACCACCAGCGGATATTCACGGAGGCTTTAGGTGTTGCCTAGAGACTCTACAACAGAGAAGCGACACTTACTAAACTAGATGAAACAATAACCGAATTTCAAAAAAGAACCCCGGTCGGGTATTGAATAAAGCCTTTAGAAGAACCACCCGGCAACCATTACGGAGCTTAATGATGCGATTGCGCTTAGAGGACTCTCGTCAACAGAGAACGACACTTACTGAAACTAGATGAAAAAATAACCGAATAAACTGAAACATGATCGTATAGCCGCGACCAAAGCTCTTGAGGAGGCCTCTTATGAATTCCGTACTGAGGGCATATAACGCAAACAATGCGCTTGCCTGAATAAGTGATAACAATGAAAACACCAAAACGTGTCATAACCAGTGTGGGCTGAGAAGCGGGGCCCATTGGTTGTGGGCACTATGATTATTCGTTCGTGCCAAAAGCGAGTAATAAATATTGGGGGATACACTATGACAGCTGCAGGTGAAGGTATCCAAATGGCGGTCTGCTCGGTTAATGATAATGGTAAACCGTGGGCGCGGTCTAGAGATAAAAACTTATTGTAGTAGATGGGTAAAAGAACGGGGGGTTGGGAGTCACTAAAAATCACTGGAGATAGTTCGACGGTGTTTCTTCTCGCGTGATGATCGAATCAGACTTTTCCCAAGGTAGTGTATATTAACTTTGTTACGAAAATCGTTGACTCTCAGAGAGTTCTTCCACTATTTGTCTCATTATTAATTGAACTTATTGTGTCAATACTAATATATTGAAATAAAATTTAACTATGAACGAATAACCGCTTCCCAATTGTCAATACCGACCACCAACACGTATCCAACGCTCCAATACCACTACCACCACACTGTATTCAACTCTCAATACCACTCCCACCAACACTGTATTCAATTAACGAAAAAAGTTTCAGATTTTAGTTTTTTAATAATATCGTTCGCTATGCAGGATACTTTTAGTTAGAGAATGTGCAAAAAAGAAAAAGACCACTCTAAAAATATAAGGCGCGCAGCAGCGGCAAAAAAAACCCCCCCCCCCAAAATAGCTGAAGCATCTAGTACGGTTCTGGCAAGATGTTTTCCTGTGTGTGTGGGGCGGGGACGCTGCAACGCTATCTACAATTGTAATGATTCCACTTTTGCAGGGGGTTTAGTGGGAATTTCCCGATTTTTAAAAATCTGAACAACTTTTGTATGGTAAATGGCGGCGGGTGGAAAACGTCAAGAAAAAAAGTAAAAAACATATAGAATATCCGTTCTCGCTAGTCTAAGAAAAAATAATCATCGACGTTATGGTGTCCCAAAAGCGTTGGCCGATTAAAAATATCAAATTTAGAAGTTTTGAATCCGTGGTGGAAGAAATGGGAGATATGAAGAATTAAAAAATGATATAAGGATCAAGGCGCGCGCCACCATTCCAAAAATTGAGTGTACTGATTGGGATAAAATTTTAGGGTAAAACTTGAAAATAAAGTCGGAAGGAATGTTAACAGCACCATGATAAAAAAAATAAAAAAAATTTAAAAAATAATTAAAAAAAAAAAAAATAAAAAAAATAAAATAATAATTAAAAAAAAAAAAAAAAAATTCTTAATTTTATAATTTCCTAATTTTTTTTTCAAAATTCTATTGGGCAGTTAACAAATTTACATACCTATACAACATGTGTTTTTTCACAGAGAATTATCGCTCTGTTACCTCGGCTATCAATTTACGCAGGGCCATAACCCGGTAATTTGAAACATTGTCGTTACTAACATAAAATTAATTACTATGTAATAATAGGGAGTGGTTCACGTAAATTATTAAAAACAATAAAAATTAATTAAAAATTAACAAAATAACGAACCATCACATTTTTCGTTCGCCAAAGGTATTAATAAAATAATTAAATATGCACACCATTTGTATGTTGTATAGGAAACTGATGATTATATATGTGTGTTGACCTTACAACAATTGGTCTCATCTCGTGTGTGCTATGTTGTTGATCCGGTATGACGTCCGTCTCGTCTGTTTAATGGTAGCAGTCTATGCATATGTGTGTATTTGGCGATGTAATTGTGTAGCTCAAAGGTGCCGGCCTAAAAGATTTCTGCCTAGAGCTTTGCAATTTCGGACCAAATTCACACATAGGCTCGTCTTACTTCGCTGGTTTCTCTTAATAGAGTAATTGGCAATGGGGTTCAAGGCGACCCAGAATGTGAGCCAACAGATGCGTGGGCTTAAGAAAGGTCCCAACACCCCAGTGGCTGGGTGCCGGCTAGAAATCTGCCCAGTCGCTGGGGGTGTTGTGCACGAGTGGAGGCTTTTGCTATTTTTTTTTTTAATTTTTACAAATTATTAATATCTTTATACGCGATAGACCTAATCGTGTAATCTCTATAAAATGGACACCTAATTTACATGTTCATAACACGTGTAATTGGAACATTGTCGTCTGCTTATAACATAAATAGTTCTGTTCAATAATTTTCAATTTCTTCTAATAATTTTCCAATTTCTTCGTTAAAAGCGATATTGTAGAAACGCATATCCGTAAACGAATCTTTGATTTTAAACTGTTTTATAAAATTAGTTTGATAATGTTTCGGTAGTGTTTCTCCGATCCTATTTAGTCGCTTCATTATATAAATTTGATACTTATACCGGCGACATAATTGCCGGATAATATTGTAAATGCAATCGTTTTTATCGCAGCGTAATAAATTACGCTGATATTTCATGTATTCGATATCACTAGTATTGTCATTTTACCGTGTTTTAATTACTGTAGAAACAACAGCGTAAAATCCTTCATCCAAATCATTATAAACGTCCAATTCGTTGTGTATTTTATTATCCATTTTGTTATAATATTTTATTATAACCTATTAAATTTATATGTTCAATTGGACGTGAAAAAAACATGATGTATTTATGACACCAATTTTGAATATTTCGTGGTTGGTGGGAGACAATTTCCTCGTTAACCAATTTTTGATTTTTCGGGGGGTGGTGGAGTAGTATATAGGGAGGAGAAATGATACCACCGTTAGGTGGTATCATTTTGACTCCCTATATACTACTACTATAATAAGTCCATTGGTAAACAAGAGTTATCTCCCCTAAGTCAGAACACGACTACTTTTCGTATGCACACTTTGGTCTAGAAAGTTAGTTTTTAGTGCAAATATTTATAACTGGGAACTCCTTGTTTGGTGTGTAGCACCAGAGGAAGACAAAATCAAACAATTTATAGGCATGACACAGTATATAAGACAGTAATCTGTGCTGGGCTAAACCGGTGATAAGTTTTTTTTATGCAAAGTCATGTTGTGACTTGTCAACGCGAATGGGGGGGGGGGTGGGGGAGGGGACACATAATGGTTCAGGACAGAAATTGGACGTCCGAGATTACTCGCTACATGTATTAGTCATCTAATTGTGGCGTGTTTATTCAAAATATTTACTTCTGTCATCTTAAAATGAATAATTTTACACTAGTAATTATTTTATCACAAGATGGCGACCGAGAATATGGCGTAAATATCGCAATACGCGAAAACCGTACTGCGATACGTATCGTCAGAATGGCATATCGCAATATACCGGTATACCAGTATATCGTTGCACCACTATGTAACATACAACAAGGTTCTGAAACATGTTGATTGATTGATTATTGGTGTACAGTTTAACGGCCTATCAACAGCTGTCATTTAAGGCCGGGCCAACGGGTTGGAATATCCCATATTCAACCTGTCCATATGAATGAGGGAAATTCCCAAAATCAAAACTCAATATTTACAGAAAAATATATACGGTATTCAGTCTTGAAAGAAGAATATCCTGATCTGGTGCCAACCATTACTTTCAACCGCACACATAAGCACACTCCAACTGTGGTAGCGATAGACCAAGAAAACAGGACTTTAAAACAAAGAAAATAAGAAATAACATTTGGAAGCCTTGAAGGACCAAAAAAAATGCAGAAAAATGAGTCAAAAATCACAAAAAAATTGGGCATGACCCCTCCTTGGGCGGAGCCATTTCATGTTTCCCCCCACCCTTTGTCCCGACCTGTATAAAGTGGGGATAAGACAACGAAAGAGGTGGGTGGGGTACTCCATGCTAACCTAATAAGCTACCTACATTACCACGGAGCACACGCCTCTTTCTACTAATAGAACGTACATAACAGGGCTTAAAAATATTCACTTTTCACAAGTACAATTATAATCTACTCGCCCGGACAAAAAAGCTACTTGCCCAAAATTTTAGGAAAATGTAAGTACATGTACATGTATTAATACCTTTAATAAATTAGCTTTTGTACCAACATTAATACTAGACATTATGTTTGTAAAACATGGATGTGCCCCTCTGGAATACTGGAGAAACTCTTACAAACTTGTTGATGTAAATGCACACAAGACGGACGGACATACTGAACCTCAATAGCAAGGCAATATGTCCCCCTGGGGGCATGACTAACCCAGGCAATCAGTAGATGCAATATAGCAATATATGTTTATAAAAAAAAAAAAATGATATCACTCATTTGAACCGTCTCGTTTTGGGTTTGAACACATTATTAATTGTTCAAGGGGGGGGGGGGGGGGGGGGGGGGTCTTGACAATTTAATGAAAAGCTGTGGGAAGGGGTGGGGGCTTATACTTTTCTAAGGTGAGTTAACAAAATTTATCCAGCCCCATTCCCACCCCAAATCCCCTTGGTGATAAATAATGACCAGTCCCTTAGATTGGTATTATACTTGTTCAAAATATGAAGCATGAGAACATAATAATGACTGATGGATTGCCAATGGTGTTACATGAATGTTCAATAGCAAAATGAGTGGGGTTGGTGAGGGAGGACTCCCTTGTATATTTAACAATGAAAGTACAAACTTTCCTTCACTGGGACACCAATTTGTTCGAATTATTTTGCTACTGGCGTTTTCATGTGGGACAAGAAAATGGAGTCATGTGTATGAATGTAATAACGAGATGGTGCCTAAAAAGGAGTATTAATATAAACACAAAATCATTTAAATTTGTTAACAATTATGTTGCTACAGCTTTTAAACGAGTACTAATGTACATACTATTAAGATTATATAGTATTATTCCTTCTTTATCCGTTTATTAAAAAGTTATTTTCAAAAATAAATGTTGCACTATAACAAGTCCATTAGTAAACAAGAGTTATCTCCCCTAGTCAGAACTGTCTCGTACGCACATTTTGGTCTAGATAGTTATGCAAAGTAAAGTTATGAACGCGAATGATGGTTCACAACATAAATATATAGGGTGCATGAAAGTTACAGAAATACTTCATAAACAGCTTAAAACCAGTTAGATTAAAGAAAATAATTTGAAATAGCTGGAAATTAATCAATTTTTCTTATTTTTCTGAAAATACAGAATGGCATTTCCCGAGAATGGCTTTTCCCGATGAGTCACTCGCCAAATCGGACCAGTGACAAAGAAAATCCTCTCGCCAACATGAAAATAGACTCTCCATGGCTAGTGGGACGATAGACTAACATGCCATGTCTCTATATCATGTTTAACTTCTATTTTTCATTATCTGACATTTTTCATTTATTATTTTCTTTGCTATAGAGACTGGCTTCCATCCCATTGGGTCACATAGCGAAATCTAAACTCGAATACTCGATACGAATACGCGCATAATTTTGACACTTCGTGAACTGTACGATACCGAAATCATCTGAAAATACGTTTAAATAATATTAATACACCAAATTTCATTCATAATTTATATGGAACTACTTTCCTTACTAGTTATTTCTCAAGATTTCTTTGTAAAAACAGCGTGCATAACACGTTCAGTTTATCACCGTCGCCATTTTTTTTCCGAGGTACAATATCGGAAATCTGCAAAGTAACCGACCAATGAAATCGATTGACGTATTGGGGTTTCCCGCTCAGATGTCAGATAGTCTGGCAGCCAAGTGTATGGCACGTTCCATGCAGGAGCTTAACTTTATTTGGAATAAAATAAAAACAATTATTGGCGATTTTGATTGCGCAGATCATCAACATCAAGAATTCGACTGATGACACTATGTCATCTTTGATCATTTTGAGAAATTTGCATAAATCCAAAATGGCTGCCAAACAGTTATAGTGTGTGATATATAGTTGTTTCCACATGCAGTATTAGCATACATTAACAGCATAAAGTGGATTTACTTGACTTATCGAGATAAGTGATCAACATTAAATTTCAATTCACTGTTAAATGGTAAAAATCCAACATGGCCGCCAAACGTAACATGATATTTTGCATATGACTGCTCCCACGTACACTCCATATGAAAACAACATGTATACTAATCTTGGATATATTGACATGATAAACGCTTACAGTAAATTTGATAGTAACTAGACACATTTGTGAAGAGCGAAAGTCCAAGATGGCCGCCATATATACAGAAATTATCCCATGACGATCATCACAGAGAATAATAATTAATTATATAATTGCACATCGATGTCATATCGTAGTAAATTGGAATAAAAGTACTGAAGTTATGTATACTATGAACGTTTTTACTAACTTAGGAATACAATTAGATAACTACCAATAGCAGAAATCATAGATGGCCGCCAAATATAAAAATAATGTTGCCTTATATTGAACAAATTGCATATAATTACTAGGATTATAAGTAAATATATCTCTTAGATACTTATATACATGGCAGACGTATATATAAAGATAAATTACCTCGCAATGGCAATCATATCGTGCAATGATTAAATATTACATTTCAAAGGAAATAAATATATGGCTAATGGAGGCTCTAGAGATGCAGTATACATGGACAACAACTATTACCCAACAGTCCCAACATTAAACAAAAACAATCATATTGAAGTGCAGTACACGAAGACATGACAACAAGGATGCCGCTTTGGTATTATCAAAACAATCCAGTTGGGTGGTTGAACCTGATTAGACACCATATAATTTCTCCCGCAAACCTCTCCATCATAAGTGAAAAGGACAGTATTATACAAGGCAATGATGAATCAAAAATGATTAATGCATGTATACTGTACACAAAAAGACATTAATTACACAAAATGTATCGGTTTCCGTAATTGGAAGCTAATATTGTAAATATAACTATAAGAAAACAATGCTATAATTATGATGACACAAACAGCAAATTCATATTAGTCTTATCAAATTGCGTGAATACTGTATGCCTCATATCTATATTATGGTACCTTGAAGTTTGTCACGTTCTATATATGGTTGTGTACCATGTGTATTGCTGTCTGCATGTACTATAATCGTTTTTGTTACCGTGAGTATTTAGTAGTGGCACAACTAGATTGTCTGTCATATAATATCAATTACATTTGTATTAGCTGTGTCCTACCTGTGGTATTTAATATATAGCATCTCCATGTTCTTCTCGAAATTATTATATTTGTGATTACGGTTGTTTTCTTTGATCCACATTTATGTATACTGACGGCGTCATGTCTTAGTTTTTACATATCATATGCATTCACAGGTGCTGAATTCTGTCATATGTTTAAATAAGTAACTCATTAAATGGCATATAACTACACAATAATTCGACAAAAATAAAGTATTTGTATTGCTTATCTTTGAAACAATACACAGAGAAAAATTGATGTACATGTGTACATACTTTACTCAGCATATAAATATGTTGCTCTACATCGGCGATAGTGGTCTGAAAACACATCAATTACTTGCAGCTTACAAAAGTAATAAGTGATATTAAAGTGGTGTACATCAACCATCATGTGCATACAGCCGCTTTGTGGAAACTGACTACTTTCACAGAAAGAAAACATGTGGCCAATACTATCAGCTATGTGGTTGTACTAAGTAGGTTGAAAGAACGTAATGGTAGCCAGAAACTGGAATAAGCTACTGGATGGCTAAACTATGTTATTGTACGTAGTCACCGATTGTGACAGAAATATATAGACGTATCATAAATTTGTACTTATTCAATTGCTATATCCAGACACTCAAGTTGTTAATGATACTATCTAGAGGAGCCATTTCATGCGATGTTGCACAGTAAATCACATTGAGCATTTGCGTTTTTGGAGCCAATGATATAAACGACGACATCTGGTGTTTTTACAAAATTGGGAAGTCCTTGAACTATATTGTAAAGTACAATATATCTCTGCCAACAATAGAAGTATGAATGTTGCTATGGAATGGCAAGACAAGACAAAACAATATCAAAATATCTAACTGAATGCACGAGTTTAAATCTTATATTATAATATAATGTATTACTATTATAAGGTACTATATTCATATCCGGCGGCCATATTAGACTTACGTTATTGCCGATGCTGTCTAATGATGTATATCAAGGTGTAATTACATAAGCTATTTACTACACAAGTTAGTTATCAGGTAATATGATATTTGGTGGTCACCTTTGACTAATGCGATTGAAACATGTGTCCAAATACTGTGGTGCAACGATATACCGGTATACCGGTATATTGCGATATGTCATCCTGACGATACGTATCGCGGTACGGTTTTCGTGTATCGCGATATTTACGCCATATTCTCGGTCGCCATCTTGTGCTAAAATAATTGTGTAAAATTATTCAAAATCATTCAAAACTTAATTTTTAATATGACAGAAGTCAATATGGTTTAATAAACACGCCACAATTAGATGAGTAATACATGTAGCGAGTAATTGGCTAGGGTATAAAAATAATATACCGAAAGTCCGATACAAAATGGTCAGGGAAAATCACCACTTGGTGCCATTTCTATTGCCAGATAGGTACGTTCTACTGGCGAGTACTGCAGTGGCGGTATTTTTCTTTTATGTTTCTAAAATAAATTATGTTAAATCATACCATGAGTTGCAGGCAGAATGAACAATCATTACTTCCTTCACAGAAATTTTGCAAGTGGTTTCGCGACATTCGCGAAATGAAGGTCTGCTCGATTAACACAATAAATTGCGAGAAGCATAAATGACTAAAAACCTGTTACTAATTGTGCCTGCATAATTTTGTCTCCCGTTGCGTGAGACTGGAAACAGATACAGTGTTATGTAAAGGCATTCACTGATGTGTGCGCCCCGTGGACAATATCCTACAGGAGAGGCTAATACCGACTGGTATGGACTGTCGGCTGGCAAAATGTATGTTACCATGTGCAGTCATTTTCGACCAGTATATGGCATATCGATCACGACAATTCGGATATTTACAGCTCACCATTCCATCAATGAAGCACCCAGCATGATAATAACAAGCAAAATAGAATGTTCTCATGCTAAATGGATGTGCAATTTGATCAGCAGCTACACTGGTCGCAAATACCATAAGCCCCATTTCACCCGTCACAGCCAAAAAATGAGAGAAAAGCACTGCACACATCACCAGTCAATTCAGACTTGAAATCAAACAAGCCACTGTATCCGGTCATTAACCCGATCAGCTGTGAATTGCCAGGTAACGGCTGTTCCATTTACCTCCTAATATTTGTGACCAGTTGCTATTATCATTATTTACTTGATAGAAATACAATTAGTTTGTCTCTGTAGCAGTTAATGATGTTTATGCTTGTACACAAGTATTATTGCAATAAAAAAAACAACAGTATTGCAACTGATTAAACTAGTTTTATTATAAAGTTTGTCCAATTCACGTAACAGCCACATCGATTGAACATGTGTGTATTAAAATGTTTCAAACACGACCTTTACATTTCACTGGGGTGACAGTCGATAAATATAGTACAGTAAGCATAAATGATAAATTTTCTACGTTTATGTGAAGCATATTTGCTTCAAAACAAACTACAGAAAGCACAAAACTTAGCCAAGCAATACAGGCAATTCATGAACTAATTTCGCCTGTACCAGTAGCCGACGAATTTTCAGTAGTCGACTTATGGGCCGCGACTTGGCTCAAGACTGATTTTTTGGGTTCATGTTCGTGCCTCGACTTATGGGGCGGGTATACTTATGATGGCTAGCTACATGTATATATGGTATACAGTTACGCGATAACTATAAGTAAGAGAAAAAAAAAAAAATCAGGGAAAATATGATTTTGATCACTTCTCCCTAATTTCCTCTCCTCCAGAAATAATCATTAATGTCAACCGTTTCTGGGCAAAGTCCTGCCTGACCCACACAGTGTTTTGATGTGTTCTAATGACAATAATAGACAATAATAAACAATAAAGACTGTTCTTTAACTCCTGTTTGTTTTTATTATTATTTGTTCATACATGGTATGATATCGCAATACGTATTGCAATATGGGTTTGCTGTATCGCAATATATCGCAATACGGGTTTGACCGTATCGTTGCACCTCTACCAAATACATTACCCAATGTATTGGAATAATTATATACCTATATACAATATTGGTATGCAAATTCGCTCTGATATGATTGCAAGTATATAGTGTTTCTTATTTCAAGATACGGTTGCAAGTTACATTGTAATATATTCATATATGGCTGCCATCTTGGGACTTGTGTTATATAGATTAGTATATAATTTCACATCAAAGTTACACACACATTCATTGTTTTAAACACATAATTTAAAAAACGTATATTCTTTGATATGACGAATTAGTGAAAGTATGTAAAATAGTCACATTTGGCGGCCATCTTGGATTTTTTCTATATGCTGTTAAGGAATTGAATTTTAAAGTTGCCCGTTTGTGTCAACACGTTAATACATTCATTAAACTCTCTTAGATGGTTTAATTTCCTCCTGGGGATGCAATTATATCGCACAATATATCTTGGTGGCAGCCATCTTGAATTTATGCAGATTTCTCCAAATGCTCAAGGGTAACAGATTTGCATCATTCGGATTCTAAAACTAGAAAGTCTACATAGGCAAAATCAGTAGTAATAAACTTAAGTTATTCAAAACGAAGTTAAGCCCCAAAATCGGCCTTTGGCCGCCGGACTAAAAAACAGAATTACGGAAGTTAATTTATTCTGCCGGAAAGTTTTCGGCAAAATGGCGACAGTAGCGTGTAAACGTTGTACACTTTATGTAGTCGGACAAAAGGAGCGATATAAACACTTTATTTTGATAGGCAAGTCACCCATTGTAACTCATACAGGCTATTTAATATAATTTCTGGTTTTGCACTGCTGGTTTAGCACCATTAGACGCGTATTTAGACAATAATCGACAGATTTCAAATCTTGAAATCAAGTCGCTACAGTAGGTATCTGTGAGGTCTATGGCTGTAACGGTAGTGAAAGCCATAGTGCTATGTCTAGTGGGACGAGTGAATTTTTAAGCACCGACATACCAATGAAAAATAAATAATAAATACCTGTTGCAGTGTTGGTTCAGCTGTAATGACTGTCTTGCCCAGTGATCATAATACAAAGGTGTATCACGGTGTTATTGGAAAAACGTGTTTCCATAAATTATGGCATAATGATTCAGCCTCCTTCTCTGTGATAGCTATATCCTGATTTGCCAATTTCTATGGAGTGCCGCTTTCAGAACCAATGAAAATGTTTGAAACATCTGTGCAAATTCAATACATTCGTATTCGCTCTTGCGTAAGCAAGTATAATCATGATAATACACAAAACTGGCAGCGCAATGTAAATATACTGAGCAACAGTAGAAACGTCCCACCATATTCAGGGAAATATTGCTGGAAATCTATAAGGATGGTGGTACTAAAACCTGTACAGAAAATGAAGTTTAATCACTTGTGAATCCATATCAGTTGACAAAATTTTGTTGCGATGAAGATTTCGAGTGACATCACGCCGAATTCGGGAGGGGTCAATATAAAAAAAATCTGATTTTTTAAAAAAAAATGGAAAAATGTTTAGGGCTTGATGATTTCACTTCCAATGTATTATGTATGATTAATATCGTGTGTGGCCACCATTTGCATGAATACACGCCATAATTCTACGGCGCATGGACGTGACGCAGAATTAGTGGGTAAATTAGGCAGATTCCTCCATTCTTGTTGTAAAGCCCGTGTCAGATCTCGAATGTTGTCAATTTGGTGGTTAGCCCTAGCATTACGAGCCACCTCATCCCAGACGTGCTCGATTGGGTTGAGATCAGGGGAAACCGCAGGCCATGGAAGGACGTCGACGTTGTTACGAGCCAGGTATTGAGTTGTGATTCTGGCTGTGTGCGGGCGGGCATTGTCTTGCTACAATGTTATACCAGGGCCGTGGTGGCGAACGAAAGGCATTGCATGAGGAGTTGGCACCTCAGCAATGTAGCGCTGTGCATTGAGATTGCCCTGTATGACTACGAGCTCAGTCTTACGGTTCCCCATGATCCCACCCCACACCATGACACTCCCTCCCCCGAACCTGTCCCTCTCAACTACACAGCAATCGGCGAATATCTCGTCTTTGCGCCTGTATACGCGTAGCCTACCATCTGCATGGCTGAGTGTGAACCGAGATTCGTCAGTAAAGAGAACTCAGTTCCACTCCGCCCGCCGCCAATTAAAATGACGTCGCGACCACGGTCCTAGCACCACGGTGACGTCGCGTCATTATTTGACCGGTATATGGCCGTCGTGCTCTGATTCGCAGCGCGTTGCATCATAAGCGCCTACGGATGGTCTGCGCTGACACTCCTAGCCGTTACGGTGGCTGGCAAACGACGCTGACGTATTTGTGTTAACGTGATGTAGCGGTCAGTCCTGGCGGTGGTGGCACGGGGGTGACCGGGGCGGGGACTATGAGTGGCGATTCATGTCATAAGAGAAGTAACGCGTTACTTGTGAGAAGTAACGAGTTACTAATGTATGTACTATATAGTCAACAGTAACGCGTTACATGACTAACAGTGAGTAACGTGTTAGAAATTGGCTGTAACGCGTTACAAATCCCTTATATTGGCGGATCGTGTCATAAGTACTGCTTCTAACGTGTTAGAGTTCTAACGCGTTACTCTTGGTACTTAGAAGTAACGCGTTACAAATGTATGATGTATATAATAAAATATCAATATCTAACGCGTTAGTGAAGCAGGAGTAACACGTTACTTATTTTTGGTAACGCGTTACTGCTTGACCAATCAGAGCTCATGTTACAATACCCGCCATTTCTCCAGAAGACTGGGAATGTGTAAAGTACGGACTGGACGCAAGCTTACGAACTGTAGTGATGTCAACAGCGGCCCACTGTATTATGTATTTGGGATATAGGGTCTAGCCGATAATTAATCGACTGAGGATTAAAATAATTTCTATGCTATAGCGTCACCCTCCACTTGCCAGTCTCACTGGATTGCTTCAAATTCTGGGATTTGAGAAATCGAGTGGAGACGGATAAGGGGAGATGGGAGATAACTACGGTAGGTATCAAGCGAAGAGATTTGAATCAAGAAATCATATTTTAAATAAACAATTAACAATTAAACATTACTCGTCCATCTGCCACTAATTCCCTACAACTGACAGTGTTAGATAAATTGCCTAATTTGTTTAATTTTGAAAATGTGCACCTCCCATTCTATGCCTAAAACAAATAGTTTTGACAACTAACGGCGGGTATTGTAACACGAGCTCTGATTGGTCAACCAGTAACGCGTTACCAAAAATAAGTAACGCGTTACTCCTGCTTCACTAACGCGTTAGATATTGATATTTTAGTATATACATCATACATTTGTAACGTGTTACTTACCAAGAGTAACGCGTTAGAACTTTAACACGTTAGAAGCTGTACTTATGATACGATCCGCCAATATAGAGGAGTTGTAACGCACTACAGCCAATTTCTAACGCGTTACTCACTGTTAGTCTTGCAACGCGTTACTGTTGAGCAGTAACACGTTACAAATATGAGTTTCACTATATAGTACATACATTAGTAACGCGTTACTTCTCTAACGCGTTAGAAACGGCACTTATGACATGAATCGCCACTCATAGGGGACGATCGTCAACAGTCCCAGTCTGTTGATACCGGGTCACAAGCCTCTGTATGGTCTTCCGACAGCAGCCGAACCTGCGGGCCACGTCACTGGCCGTCATTCCCGCGTCAAGCATTCCAATTGCCTGATTTCTTTCAACTTTAGACAAGCGTGGCATGATGAAAAAAATGAAAAAAAAATTCAATTTTCGGATTAGCCTGTGTCGCAAGTATCGTACAACGTTGACTGAATTAATTTATCGAGTACAGGTATAGCGCGCACGTGCAATAAGTGGAAATAAACGTTCCGGTTGGTGACCGTTTTGAACCTCGTGTATTTGGTGGAAACTTAACACGGGTGTTATAGGGTCATCTGAGGAATGCATCTATGAAATATCAAGGCGTCACAGAATGAACAGTGTCTCGCATGTACATTCACAGAATGTGTAACATAAACATATCCAGAGATATATCGGTTCAAAAAGTGGGACGTTTCTAGTGTTGCTGAGTATAGAAACGGACTCGGTGGCTAATTCGTTGCGAATTTCGACGAATTTCGAACGTTTCACTGACAATTACCTGTCATATTGTGCCTATATCCCCCTACATGGTCAAACAAATTCTCAACGAATTTACACTGATCTCGAAAACGTGTTTTTCGGGAGAGAAAAAAAAGCGGAAATACGCCGAAAAGCGCAGATTTCTCATCCCTGAGTTTGTGACCTTGACCTTGGGGAAAGGGGTGGGTCATGGATTTGCCATAGCACGATAGAGTATCATCAAATGAATGCATGTATGAAATATGAAGGCATTCCCAGTAAATAAACAGAAGCTACACAACATTTACCCCAACGTTAAGTTTATGAACATGCTTGAGACCTAGCTTGACCTTGGGGTAAGGGTTGGGTGGTGGGTCGTGGATTTGCTACAGCATGAGGGTCATCTGAGGAATGCATGTATGAAATATCAAGGCGTTCCATGAAAGGAAACAAATGTTATACGACATTTACCCCAACGCTAAGTTTATGAATGTGCTATGTTTGTGACCATGACCTTGGGGTAAGGGGTGGGCGGTGGGTCATTGATTTGCTGTAGCACGATAGAGTATCATCATATGAATGCATGTTGGGTGGGCGGTGGGTCATTGATTTGCTGTAGCACGATAGAGTATCATCAAATGAATGCATGTATGGAATATCAAGGCGTTCCATGAAAGGAAACAGATGTTATAAGACATTTATCCCAATGTTAAGTTAATGAATGTGCTAAGTTTGTGACCTTGACCTTAGGAAAAGGGGTGGGTCATGTATTTGCTATAGAACGATAGAGTATCATCAGATGAATGCATGTATGAAATATGAAGGTGTTCCATGTAAACAAACAGAAGTTACACAACATTTACCCCAACGTTAAGTTTATGAATGTGCTAAGTTTGTGACCTTGACCTTGGGATAAGGGGTGGGTGCTGGGTCATGGATTTTCTACAGCATGATAGTGTCATCTGAGGAATGCATGTATGAAATAACAAGGTGTTCCATGAAAGGAAACAAAAGTTATAAGACATTTACCCCAACATAAGTTTGTGGACGCCGACGATGCCGGGGGTATGCCATAAGCTCTTCGTGCAGGCGAGCTAAAAACAAGTTAAAAACATTGCACAGCATGTTTACGGTTTGGTATGCTGGAGGTTGCCAATTTGTGACCTGAATTGATCTAGGTGTTCGAGTTTGGCAACCTCCGGGGGGGGGGGGGGGGGGGGGGGGGGGGGGCGTTCCATTGCACAATTAACCGCCAAGGGAAGAAGAAGAATTTATAGAAAAGGGGGGGGGTGAGTTCCATTGCACAATTAACCGCCAAGGGAAAGAAGAAGAATTTATAGAAATCTTTTGAGGTATGAATTTGTTTGAAGGTCATTGAATGGCATTATCGAGAAACCCTGTCTGTTGTATGAAAGTATTGAGGGAGGGGTCAGCGACCTTACCATTAACAATTTTGTGTAATAAGCAGAGTCGGGCGTCTGATCTGCGCTGTTCAAGGGTGCGCCATCCTAACTTGTCTAGCATATCTGAGACGCTCGAGTATGTTGAATAGTCATTTAGTGTCCAGCGTGCAGAGCGGCACTTTTCAATTCAATTTTGTGGATATTGACTTTTGTATGTGGGTCCCAAATTGAGGAAGCATACTCAACTTGGTGGCGGACAAGTACTTTATAAGTGTGTTCGTTAATTTTAGTGTTTGCGGAGCGGGTATTGTGGATAAATTATAAGAGTTTTGTTTGCCTTATTGGTAATATTGTCAATGTGGCTGTTCCATGACAAATTGGTGGATATATATATACCGGTATGGTCACACACAGATATTTTGCTGATGGAACAGATTGGAGGATTTGTCTGTGAAGTCTATAAAGTGATTTGATGGATGAACGAGACCTTGTAATGTGTAGTAACCGACATTTGGATGGGTTGAAGTGCATATCCCAATCATTTTCCCAGATTTGTAGTATATCAAGGTCATTCTGCAAGGTTGTGCCATCCTGTGAATTGTTGATTGTCAAGTATAGGGCTGTGTCATCAGCAAAAAGACGGACTTGAGAGGTAATATTTTCTGGGAGGTCATTGATGTACACCAGGAAGAGAATTGGGCCAAGAACTGAGCCCTGCGGGACGCCAGAGGTTACTGAAATTGACTCCGACTCACCACCCTCGATGACAACTCTCTGTGTCCTGTGATTCATGAAAGCTTTGATCCAGTTAAGCGTGTGCTCTCTTACTCCATACTGGTGTAATTTATGAGGAAGCCCGCTATGACATACTTTTTCAAAGGCCTTACAAAAATCCAAGAGTATTAAGTTGGTTTGCTTACCTGTGCTGGCAGTTCTGGCTAGGTCCTCGACTAGCATTGCAAGTTGTGTTTCGCATGAACGACTTTCCCGGAAACCGTGCTGTAAGTCATACAAAATGTTGTTCTGGCTTAGGTGTCTGACCAGGTTTGAAGTGACAATGTGTTCCATCACGTTACAAAGAATACAAGTCAGCGAGATAGGGCGATAGTTCTCAGCTGCCAACTTGTTGCCTGAAGCTTTGCCAGTATACTGGTATATACCCTCAATACTGAGGCTTATCATCAATGGATCATATTTTTATTCATAAGTATATGTACATACAATCAAATAAATGGTCCCGGTATTTAGCCGGTACCCATTTACAGCTGGGTGGACTGAAGCAGTGTTGATAAAGTGTCTTGCTGAAGGACACCACGATGGTAAGATCAGCAGTCTGACACCTCAGACCGCTCGACCACGCCCTCCACAAAGCAAATTAATGACATATATTATGTAAGTACAGTTCAAACATCGTTATTATGACGAGTATAGCTTTATTTATTAACAAATATAGTAATTACATGAAGATTTGGGTAAATCGTGCCACCCAGGTATGCATACATGTATACTGCACAAAAAGATACCAACTGGCTGGAGGTGGCCATTTTGTTACGGTGTAACAG
This sequence comes from Conchocele bisecta, assembly GCA_029237695.1. Taxonomy (NCBI): domain Eukaryota; kingdom Metazoa; phylum Mollusca; class Bivalvia; order Lucinida; family Thyasiridae; genus Conchocele; species Conchocele bisecta. The sequence continues at coordinate 39,993,102 of CM055265.1, read as the reverse complement.
TGTAACAAAGGTATTTTCCCCCATGTTACAGGAACAGCAGAAGTTATTTTCTAATATTACAGTGTAACGGTGTAACAAGTGTAACAAAGACAGATGCTGGATGATAATCAGGTTTTTGTACTGTAACAAAGTATCAAACAGTGTACATGTATATCCTCATCATGATCACGGTGATTTTTTTTGTTCCGTCCTAAAAACTAGCCAACAGTGTATACATTCATCAGACTACAGTGTGTTTGAGCCCAAGTATGAGCCTTGCATTATGATAGTGATGGACTATAATGTGTTTACATGTGTTTACAAGTTCATCATACAGATTAAATGTCCATTCTCAAGTCAAATCATTCTGTGACAGACCCTTATGTTCTAATTAAGAAGTGTGTATTTTCCTGACTGGTGATTTATGGCCCCACAGAAACCCTGTTGTATGTATGAGAAAACCGGTATTGTTACATTTGTGAGCGTGAGGCATGACAGGTGTTTCATTGATGGAATGACGAACAGTGCAGAACCTGATCAGAATGTGAGGATGCACACCAGTTATGCAGTCACTCTCAAATGTACCAAAAACATCCATTTCTGTAAGTTTAAGTTTACCTATTTTCCCCAAAATTTATATATGTGTAGCACCTGATCTATTTACCATTTGTGTCTGTGACTGGAGACATGGGGTTTATAGGATTTGTCACCAGTGTATATCCTGATCAAATAGTACATGCTGTAGCCTGATAATGATATATATTGCGCAAAACTGATATTCCCGATGTCTCCAGCTACAGCCACATTTACGAATAAATTTGGTAGTTTATGAGACAACAAATTTAGAACTGAATGTCCATTTCTGTAAGTTGTCTATTTTCCCATTGTTCTAACTGAGAAGTGTATACAGGTATTTGTTTCTGACTGTGTGTGATTTATGGCCCCCACAGACTCCCTAGTTGTGCTGTGTATATTTATGTGATTTATGACTGGGCCCCAATTGACTTGGATCACAAGAAAACAGGGATTGTTAAATTTGTCAGAGCTGTAGACTTAGATTAGAATACACGTGTGATAAGTCTGCACACACACACATGTCTACACAGGTAATTCATCATTTTGGTAGTTCAAGGTGCATCTTAACAAAACATTGTATGTTTATCCTGCTATCATGGATGTATGCTGATCAAAAGACCAAAAATGGTGTTGTTAAATATACAACAAAGTCTGTTTTCTCTTGATGCAATTATTGTCAACTGACTGGTATTTATAACGTCAACACAGTGCGTATGTGCCGTGAAACATTTTTTATATCCAGTCAATACTATTTTCGCATTTTACAGCCATTTGTAGGTGTTGACGGGATAAATAGAATAGTAGGTTAGTGCCGTGAATGGGAAAAAATATCTGGCGCGGCTATCTGGCGCGGCGCGGCACGGAAACGGGATGTGCTCGGCATATATTTTTTACCATTCACGGCACTAATCTACTATTCTCTATATTCTTGTCCTCTATCAGAAGTTACAATCCGATTCTGGGTAAATGTAACGGAATAATATTTTGGTAAATTTAAAAATACATGTATGTAGGGATATACATTTTGAAGAAAACTGTTCTAATGCATCATAAATTTCAATATTTGTCACCGGAAATGGAATTCTAAAATATTAATTTCCAAATTATTAGTCTACATGCTGCCAGTGCTTTCGAACATGTTAAATTTGCGGAGTGCAATACAAAAGTTTTAATTGCGAACCTGTTTGATAGGGCTAAATTATGGAGTGAGAATTTACGATGTGTAATAAATAATTTGCAGAATAATGAAATGTGTTTTTAGGAATTAATATTTTGGAGAAACCAATATATGGCATGTACATAGTTTAAAGTGACCTGAACCTTGAACTAGCTTAGATAATCTCAGCTATATGGATGACTTCTACTATTTCATCTGTCTTTTATATTATCTGTATCGTTATAGCGGAGACCCGGCCATTATAAAATATGGTCACAACAACCTCCATTCTGTCCTGGGATTTAGTGACGAGCGAGCAAGCGATTTAATACTTTGCAGTTCTGTTAAAACACTTGCACAGACCAATAATAAACATATAAATATACCTACTTTGACCTGGATTATCCTTTTATTCACAAAACACGAGAACAGAACGGGCTGTTATTCTGACCATATTTTATAATGACCGGGTCTCGGCTATAAGGATACAGATAATATAAAAGACATATGAAATAGTAAAAGTCATCCGTATAGCTGAGTATTCTAAGCTAACCTTAAATTTGCATACATATTTTGAAAGTTTTGTATCATGTACAAAATTGTGTTTTATTCAGTCAGCACAGGTATTGCTTTTGTGCAATATTGAACAATAGTTGTCACATGTATACCTTACCACATTGTTCTTCATAAGTGTTGTTGTAACTGATTTTCAAATTTTATTTCTGTGTGAATACAAGTTGGAAGTTCTACATAATGGTCTACATATTACCGATAATCCGACCATCCTGGGTAGATATCCATTATGATCAGGAACTACACTGGTCTACATATTGTCTTTAGTCCGACCATCCAATATCATCCAGGTGACCAACATGGGAGGTTTTCCCATATTTTCTCCTGATCTCCTTTCCATAGATCTGCCAGATGACCAATTTTGATGTCCAGCTGTGTCTAAATTTAATCTCCAAATAAACAAATGAAATAAGCTGGATCATGGGAAAACATTACATGTAAACATTATACAGAACTATGCTGGTCTATACCAGTATCCGGACAAAATCCCCTTGGAAATAAACCCCTTTGTGTGAAAATGACAACATGGACAAAACCCCCTTAACGATTTTGACACAGTGGACATAATCCCCTTCATGATTTTGACAGAGTAGACATAACCTCCTACATGTTCTTTACAGGGTGGACATAACCTCCTTCATTCGAATTATGTGTTGGAATAAATTTGTGAAACCTGGTATTTGTAGCCTGTACTGTTCTTTTCTGTACATGTTGGAAAAATAAAGTGGCCAAACTGCTACTTGAATATTTTCATTAGCCAATATATGAATATTTGTTTGTTGTATATTATGAATTTTTTTAATTTTAGTAAAATAATATCATTAATAATAGTACACAGCAAACAAATGTTTTGTTCATCCCGGGAATTAATGAAGAGGGTTTTGTCCACCCTGTAAACATCATAAAGGGGGTTATGTCCACCCTGTACCAAAAATAGGAAGGACGTTATGTCCATGTTGTCATTTTCACACGAAGGGGGTTATGTCCAAGGGAGTATTGTCTTACATTCGAGACGGGCACATACTGTACATGTATATGTTGTACAGATCTATGCTGCTCTATACGAGACAGGCACATGCTGTACATGTATATGTTGTACAAAGCTACGCTGGTCTATACGAGACGGCACATGCTGTACATGTAAATGTTGTACAGAACTATACTGGTCTATACGAGACAGGCACATGTTGTACATGTATACGTTGTACATAGCTATGCTGGTCTATACAAGACGGGCACATGCTGTACATGGATATATTGTACAGAACTATGCTGGTATATACAAGACGGGCACATGCTGTACATGTATATGTTGTACAGAACTATGCTGCTCTATACGAGACGGCACATGCTGTACATGTATACGTTGTACAGAACTATGCTGGTCTATATGAGACGGGCACATGTTGTAAATGTATACGTTGTACATAGGTATGCTGGTCTATACTAGACTGGCACATGCTGTACATGTATATGTTGTACAGAACTATGCTGGTCTATATGAGACGGGCACATGTTTGTAAATGTATACGTTGTTACATAGGTATGCTGGTCTATACTAGACTGGCACATACTGTACATGTATATGTTGTACAGAACTATGCTGGTCTATATGAGACGGGCACATGTTGTAAATGTATACGTTGTACATAGGTATGCTGGTCTATACTAGACTGGCACATGCTGTACATGTATATGTTTGTACAGAAACTATGCTGGTCTATATGAGACGGGCACATGTTGTAAATGTATACGTTGTACATAGGTATGCTGGTCTATACTAGACTGGCACATGCTGTACATGTATATGTTGTACAGAACTATGCTGGTCTATATGAGACGGGCACATGTTGTAAATGTATACGTTGTACATAGGTATGCTGGTCATACTAGACTGGCACATACTGTACATGTATATGTTGTACAGAACTATGCTGGTCTATATGAGACGGGCACATGTTGTAAATGTATACGTTGTACATAGGTATGCTGGTCTATACTAGACTGGCAACATGCTGTACATGTATATGTTGTACAGAACTATGCTGGTCTATATGAGACGGGCACATGTTGTACATGTATACGTTGTACATAGCTATGCTGGTCTATACTAGACTGGCACATACTGTACATGTATATGTTGTACAGAACTATGCTGGTATATACAAGACGTGCACATACTGTACATGTATACATTGTACAGAACTGTGCTGGTCTATATGAGACAGGCACATGCTGTACATGTATACATTGTACAGAACTTTGGTCTATACGAGACGGGCACATACTGTACATGTACACGTTGTACAGAACTATGCTGGTCTATACTAGATGGGCACATGCTGTACATGAATACGTTGTACAGAACTATGCTGGTCTATATGAGCGGGCACATGTGTACTGTATACGTTGTACAGAACTATGCTGGTCTATATGAGACGGGCACATGTTGTACATGTATACGTTGGACAGAACTATGATGGTCTGTATGAGACGGGCACATGTTGTACATGTATATGTTGTACAGAACTATGCTGGTCTATACTAGATGGGCACATATGTTGTACAGAACTATGCTGGTCTATACGAGACGGGCACATACTGTACATGTACACGTTGTACAGAACTATGCTGGTCTATACTAGATGGGCACATGTTGTACATGTATATGTTGTACAGAACTATGCTGGTCTATATGAGACGGGCACATGTTGTACATGTATACGTTGGACAGAACTATGATGGTCTGTATGAGACGGGCACATGTTGTACATGTATATGTTGTACAGAACTATGCTGGTCTATACTAGATGGGCACATGTTGTACATGTATATGTTGTACAGGAACTATGCTGGTCTATATGAGACGGGCACATGTTGTACATGTATACGTTGGACAGAACTATGATGGTCTGTATGAGACGGGCACATGCTGTACATCTATACGTTGTACAGACTACAGAGCTATGCTGGTCTATATGAGAAGGGCACATGCTGTACATGTATACGTTGTACAGAGCTATGCTGGTCTATATAAGACGAGCACATGCTGTACATCTATACGTTGTACAGACTACAGAGCTATGCTGGTCTATTTGAGACTGGCACATGCTGTACATGGATATGTTGTACAGAGCTGTGCTGATCTGTACGAGACGGGCACATGCTGTTTAGTTTATCAACAGCTAAGGCCACAGAAAATTAATTAGTAGATTCTCATTCCCACCCACCCCTAAATCTTTGGGCCAAATTAATCTTTTATTTGTATATATTTCAAAAAATTCAAATGATTATTGTTTTTTGACACCTAATTTGAACAAATTTCAATAAAAAATAATAAATAAAATTCGCCCACCCGCCCCATCTTTCCCCAAAATTCGGATGAGAATCTACTAATTAAATTTATGTGGCCTAAGGTCATGTAAGGCCGGGCAAACGGGTTCAATCCCATTTTAACCTGCTGCATTGGGGGGAAAATCCCAAAATCAGAATGGAATATGTACATCAAGAACAAATATATTCAGCCCTGAAATTAGAATAACCTGACCTGGTGCCAGGTCTATACCACACCAAAGTCACTTGGCCCCTTCCCCTAAAATAGAACTACGAATAATCGTAATACTCATAGAAGGGGTATAACTAGATTCAACTGTCACATACAAAATACCAAAGACGTATGTGAGGGCCAAACCAGGTCTCCAGTCAGAAATCCGGTAAGGATGAACTCCGATCGTTAAATTACCCATCGCATTCTCCCACCTGCCACCCACAGAGCTATGTAGGTCTGTACAAGATAGGCACATGCTGTACATCTATACGTTGTACAGAGCTATGCTGGTCTATACAAGACGGGCACATGCTGTACATCTATACATACATACTGGCCTCGACGGGCGTGATATGCAGGCCACGGCCATCTTGTTTTAGCGCAACAAAGTATCAAATAGTGTATATCCTCATCATGATCGTACATGATCATGATAGCCTTGCCTAGAAAATGACATGGTCTATATGGTAGGCTACCAAGTGTTTATTAGTTCATCATACATATTCGATTTCCTGTGTCAAATCCATGGCAGATATCTGTTCTAATTAAGAAGTGTGTATCTTCCCGACTGTGATTTATGGCCCCACAGACTCTCTGTGGTATGTACGAGAAAACGGGTATTGTTACATTTGGGAGTGTGAAGCATGACAGGCGTTTTATTGATGGAATGCGAACAGTGCAAATTCTGATCAGACCATGTGGATGCACAGGCTGATCTGGATTTACACTGGCCCCAAAACCTGTAAGCTCAATTTCTGCAGTCACAGCCACATTTGCCGAAAACCGTTGTTAGTTTATGAGAAAAAGATACTTTGAGGTGAGTGGCCATTGTATATTTTTCCCTTTTTCTGACTGAGTTATGGCCCCCAGACCTGTGCAGTGGTATGTATGAGAAAAGTTCAAAACCGGTATTCTTTTCACATAGGGTAGCCTATGTATTGGAATCGCCTCGGACAGTTAGCGACGCCCTAGACCCCCCTCGATGGGGTAACTTTGAGTAACCATAACAACAAAATGCATTGTGTTACTCAATGTTTAACTTAAACTGTCATACGCAACCGCTAATTGAAAATAATATTATGAAAAACTACTTGCACTGAACAATATCAATAACGGATGTTCTACGTACAAAAATACATCGGATTATTTTGTTGCGCGTGATTTGCCTCCATTTGCGTCACAAATCATGCGGTCATCACTAAATTTAGTAACAGGCTATAGTTTTCGGTAGTATTAACTCCCCACCGGATAAACATGCGACGCGTTCAACACACAAACGATATCAAGGGGTTACAGCTACCTGCATGTTGACCCAGCTTTTTTTAATGATCGCAATTGTGTCGCAACAAAACTCGCACGTATGGGTCTAACTGATGTTAATCCTCATTCTATCGATTGATTTACAGCGGATTTTAGTGACATTCCCGAATTCTGCCTGATTGACAGTTGTCTATGGTGGCCAATAAGTCAGTCAGTGATAAATTACAGTCAGGGAACAAATTAATGACAGTATAACACATCCAGCGTAGATTAATACCCATATTAATGCAAGTACTGAAAATACGACGAAAAAAATAATTCTAACAAGTTTGGGCTTCCATACATTGAACATTTTGTCAGCGGTTTCCCCAATGACGTCATTTGTATGTTTTAATATACTCGATCTGGGACCAACTATTTCATTCACAAAACATAAGTAAACATGGCGATGTCAAAGTAATGCAGAAACTTTAACAAAAATCCTGCTACAACATTGTTTTGTACCGACAAGGCATTTTCAGGCGCGACACCACTTCCGTGGCGGAATTCTTCTAGTACCCTATGTTCAGTACTTTCAGTACTTTGATTACATAATAATAAGACTACATCTGGAATCAGAAGGTGAGTGAAGACAGGTCTACACTCAGTCTGGCTATTGGATTGTAGTTTACGAGACAATATACTTTGAGCTGAATGTCCATTTCTGTTAAGTTGTCTATTTTTCCCATCCGGTTCAACCTACTTATGTTTTCCTGTGATTTATGACCAGACTGCAATTGCCTTGAAACTAGAGTGAGCAGAGGCTCACGGATGCCCCCAGCCGCCGCCTGGACCGACAAATAAAACCTAACGAAAATCTTACGAACGAAAAGAAGCGGGATGACGAAATATCATGTCTCATAAAATAACAATGTTTTTGGTAAATGTGGATGTGATTGGAATCATTGGGATTATCGGTTTTGCTGCCAGTGTACATCCAGATCAGCTTGTGCATCTGCACTATTCGCCATTCCATCATTGAAACACATGTCATGCTTCACACACACAAATGTAACAATACCTATTTGCTCGTACATACCCAGAGTCAGTGAAGGCCTTCACTGACTCTGGGTAAGTACGAGAAAAATACAGTCAGAAAAATACACACTTCTTAATAAGAAGATATGTAAGAGATATCTGTCACAGACTTGACTGTGCTATATACATGATATAATGTGCTATTTGATCAGGATATACACTGGTGACAAATAAAATAAACCTCATTTCTCCAGACACAGCCACAAATGGTAAATAGATCAGGTGCTACACTTACATTGTATATACTAATCAATTGCCCGACTGAGTGTAGATCTATCTTCACTCATCAGTTCTACTGATTCCAGATGTAGTCTTACATTGGGTCTACAAAGCTCACTAATTTAACAATACCTGTTTTCTCATACATACCACTGCACAGGGAATCAGTGGGAGCCATAAATCAGTCAGAAACAAACAATGGGCAAAATAGACAACTTACATTATAAATGAACATTCAGCTGAAAGTTTCTGGTCTCATAAACTACCAATGTTTTTGATAAATGTGGCTGTGTCTGCAGAAAGTTTATGGGTTTTGCGGCCAGAGCAGATTCAGATCAGGCTGTGCATCTGCAGTCTGATCAGGATCTGCACTGTTCGTCATTACATCAATGACACACCAATCATGCTTCACGCTCACAAATGAAACAATACCTGTTTTCTCATACATAACACAGGGAGTCTGTGGGGCTATAAATCAGTCAGGAAAATACACACTTCTTAATTAGAACAGAGATATTGGCTACAGATTTGTACCCTATTGTAGATGCTGTAGACTAGTTTGCATACATTGTATATTGCGATCATTTGAACCGTCTCACTGTTACAGCAGTTCTTATTTCTCCACATATTGTAACGATCATTTGAACCATCTCACTGTTACAGCAGTTCTTATTTCTCCACATATTGTGACCACCATTTGAACCATGTCACAGTTAGTTCCTCCACATACTGTGACGATCATTTGAATCGTCTCACTGTTACTGTTCTTATTTCTCCACATATTGTAACCACCATTTGAACAGTCTCACTGTTACAGTTCATATTTCTCCACATATTGTAACCACCATTTGAATCGTCTCCACATGTTGCTAAATTACATACAATCAAGTCGAGCAGTCAAAACAAATCTCTTGCAGTCTTTGTGGCTGTAGAGAGATTTAGGCGAAAAATAAGTGCCTGAATGAAACTTGAAAGGCCAAGAAATGGAGTTTGTAAATTATGGAGAAATGCTGTAGTAACTTACTATTTAAAATACAATTCTGTTACATCTTGTTACACTTTTGACAGTATTTCCCCATCCGTTGCACACTTTAGCATCGTTTCGGTCCCCTAGAAAATGTGTCCCAATTTGTTTGGCCTTTCGTTACACCATGTAACGACGCAGATTTGCAGGATAATTTAAAATACAACTCTGTTACACCTTGTTACAGTATTTCTCCCATACGTTACACACTTTAGCATTGTTAGGGTCCCCTAAAAAACATGTCCAACTAGTTTGGTCAGTAAGCGAGGCTTACGGAATACCACCCGCGTGGGCCCAGGTACCCCTAAAATATGTAAAAATGTCCAAGTGTGTCGGCTTGTGAGGTCCATTGGAGCAATGCGTGTGTGAAATGTGAAGCAGATCCGAGCAAGGAAATAGAAGTTATAACCGATTTCTCTGATGTTAAGTTTTGTAAAAAGACTAAGTATAAGACATTGACCTCGAGATCAGCGGGAATTTGTCACAGCATGATGATGATAGTAGAGCCTTAGAGGAATGCATGCATGAAATATTAAGCATTTTCGATGAAAGAAATAGAAGTTATAACCGATTTCTCTGATGTTAAGTTTTGTAAAGACACTAATAAGTATGTGACCTTGACCTCGAGATCAGCGGGAATTTGTCACAGCATGATAGTAGAGCCTTGGAGGAATGCATGTATGAAATATTAAGAATTTTCAATGAAGGAAATAGAAGTTATTTCTCTGATGTTAAGTTTTGTAAAGACACTAAGTATTTGACCTTGACATTGGGATCAGCGGGGGGTTGGACGGTTGTGGATTTGGCACAGCATGATAGTAGAGCCTTACAGGAATGCATGTGTGAAATATTAAGCATTTTAGATGAAGGAAATAGAAGTTATAACAATATTTCTCTGATGTTAAGTTTCGAAAAGAGACTAAGTATTTGACCTTGGGATCACTGGGGGGTTGGACGGTTGTGGATTTGGCACAGCATGGTAGTAGAGCCTTACAGGAATGCATGTGTGAAATATTAAGCATTTTAGATGAAGGAAATAGAAGTTATAACAATATTTCTCTGATGTTGAGTTTCGAAAAGAGACTAAGTATTTGACCTTGAGATCAGCGGGGGTTGGACGGTCGTGGATTTGGCACAGCATGGTAGTAGAGCCTTACAGGAATGCATGTGTGAAATATTAAGCATTTTAGATGAAGGAAATACAAGTTATAACAATATTTTTCTGATGTTAAGTTTACGGACGCACGGATGGACAACCTGACTCCAGTATACCCCCCCCCCCCAACTTGTTGCGGGGGGCATAACAAGGAGTTACAGTCGTTACATCGTTATGTACAGTGTAACGAAGAAGATGTGTAGGATATTTTAAAATACAACTCGGTTACACCTTGTTACAATATTTCTCCATACGTTACACATTTTAGCATTGCTACGATCCCCTAGAAAACATGTCCAACTGGTTTGGCCTTTCGTTACAGTTGTTACACCGTTACAGTGTAACGATGAAGATGTGCAGATTACTATAAAATGCAACTATGTTACATCTTGTTACGCTTTGTTAGTTGTTACACCGTTACAGTGTAATGATGAAGATGTGCAGGATATTTTAAAATACTAACTCTGTTACACCTTGTTACACTATGTTACAGTATTTCCCCATACGTTACACATGTTATCATTGCTACGCTCCCCTAGAAAATATGTCCAATTGTTTTGGCCTTTCGTTACAGTCGTTACACCGTTAAAATGTAACGATGAATATGTGCAGATTACTATAAAATGCAACTCTGTTACATCTTGTTACGCTTTGTTACAGTATTTCCCCATACGTTACACTTTTACTTTAGCATTGTTACGGTCCCCTAGAAAACATGTCCATTTTTTTTTAAATAAGCAATAAAACAGAAAATATAAATAGAATATATCAGTTACTGGGGAAAATATCCTTCGTTACAATGTTACACCGTTACACTGTAACAAAATGGGCACCTCCTGCCAGTTGTTATATTTGTGTGCAGTATCTACCGGTATTAGAACTCGCACGGAATTAGGGCCTTTGACGATATATTTAAACTCAACATAACACGATGAATATTTACTTACTATCTCGTATAAGAAAATTTATTCTGAACTTTTCACAGAAACGTGTTCAGTCGGAGTGAGCACAACAACATTATGCTTACAATATGACCCTAAGATTCAAAGGTAAAAGCATAGAAAGTTGCCCGCCACTCATTTGTTGTTGTTGTTGTGTTGACGTTCCCACGCTGGCTTATCGTGGCACCGGGCGCACGATTCACCCAAATCCTCCCCAAATCCTCATTTTACACCAAATCCTCCCCAAATCCTCATGTAATGAATAAGTTATCCAATTAATATGTCTCAAAACCTTTTAATATCGTTCTTAAGAAGTTATTGAACATGATTTGAATACGTTTTTATGGTAAAAAGAGTCTTATTTCGATGTTTTAATTTAACTTAGGCATTCTAGCAGCCAAGGGAGATCATCCAAAATAAATTATGAGATAAATGCAAGGGAGGATTTGGGGGGAAAATGAGGATTTGGGGAGGATTTGGGTGAATCGTGCGGCCCCGTGGCACCGTATAAAATACGTAAGGCATGTTTTAAAATCACAGTAAAATCGTAATTAACGTTTGTAATAAAATGTGCACATACATCAAAACTACTGTACATATATACATTGGCACTGTTTGGCACTGTGTTTCTGTCTATATTTTATTTCCTGGTATTATTATGTGCTTGTAGCGGTGGGTGGGATTCTTTCCGTGAAGTCGGCCGATGCATCATCTGTATCCTTTCGACACTTCGTATTCGATTCGGCTCATATTTAAGGTGGGAATTGGCTCGAACACCTTCCATACCCAGGGTCACTATATACGTATTACATTCATCGCTTTATCATCCGGGTTCATTTCCGGTCGTTCTAAATCGGTAGTATATAGGGAGTCAGTTCGTTACCGCGAAGTGTGGGGGATGAATTGAAAGCAGTGGGTAGCCCCATAGGTACCAAAAATAGTAAAATTTCCTGTTAATTTAAAGCGAAATAAATACAACCCACAGTAAAAATAAAATATCATACTGTAGTATAAAATGTGTCCCCGATTTGCAGCGGTTTCGGCTACCCTATTTCAGCTACCCAACGAAATAGTAAGTCGATTTGCAAGGGTTTTGGGTACCTATTTCAGCTACCCAACGAAATAGTAAGTCGATATACGCGGGAGGTCTCCCATATAGGAATGGCCGCTCTGTAGAATTTTTCTAGTCCATATCGAAAACGGAGCGAGAATAGGGGGAGGGAGAGGGCTTTGGGTAGCGTACGAACTGTGCCCTATTTTATACTGTGGGAATTTTTAATACACCCTATTGAACATGAGAAAACTAGCAGAAAGCCCCCTAGCCCCGACAAAATATGTGTCTTCTATATGAGGTGTTATAATTAATTAATTGTAAAAAATGAAAAAACACCCTATTGAACATAAGCCATACAGGTATTTATATAAAACAATAAATTTTCCACGATTAGAAAATGACAGATATACGTAATAAAGTTACGAGAGCGCCTCGCCCTAAGTTAACTCGCACAATGATTAGCGATAAAAGGGGTGTAAAACCATCTAAAAGTTCTTCTCCCAGAATTAGGGAATTAAGATCAGAATTAATAAGAATGGGTATACCTTTTTCAAACCGTTTGAGGGAAAGGGGGTTAAACTACACTAATAAATAAGGAAAAAAATGATGATTTATGAAAAGAATGGCTCGTGCAATGTCTCGGGGGGTATTTAAGGGATGGAAAAAAAGAATATAGAAAAAGAATAGCACAGAATATAGCCGATGAGGCTTCCCTCAGTCTTAGAAGCAGGAACAACGGCAAACCTCAAAAACGAGTGCAGAAAGCGCGTTTATTACAACAGTTAATAGAGGAAGGTAGCGAAATATTAGAAGATTATAAACAAAAAGAAAAAGAAATAGTAAAAGAGCGTAGGATAACTACAATAACCCTGAAAAGAAAACTTCAAATAAATAACAGCAAAAGGATAATGGGCGAGTTAGAGCCTTTGTTAACCGACAGTTTTTACATAAGATTCTCTTTTTCTTACAAATTAATTCACCAAGAGGAGAGAGACGCGAGAGGAAAGCCGACAACGTTGGTATTTTATAACAATTTATCCGGAAGTCCGTGGTTTAGAGGTTACGATGAGGTTAAAGAGTGGATTAATAAACAAGAAGAGCATAGATTAAACATAGATAAAATAGATAGGCCAAATACAAAATGGAGGTTTGTAAGATGGATGGGTGTTAGCGTTAAAATAGTATATGGAACAGCTTTAAATAAAATGCCTAAAGGTGATGCTGGAATGCAATCCGAAAAAGTGGCAGGAGGTCGAATGCCTGAGTGGTTGCGTTATAAGAAAGGGATGAAGCCCCTGGATAGTTTCAATGATGATCTTTGTTTATTTAGATGCTTGGCCCTCCACACTTCGAAGTTTAGGGCTGATAGGTGTTTAACATTGACCAAAGAGCTCCAGCAGCAATATTTACAGTTTTGTAAAACCCATAAATTACCGAAACCAGAACGCCCCATACTATTTGGAGATATCAAGAAAATAGAAGAGTGTTTTAAAATAGGTATTGATGCGTACGAACCTACAGAAGAGGGAACATGGTATTTAAGAAAAGTAGCAGCTCATTACGACAAGATTGGTAATAAAAAGATGAAAATAGGCATCTATAACGATCACGCCTTCCTTATTACGGATATGAATAAAGCCGCTGAAAACAATTATTGTTGCTTCGACTGCAAACAACGCTTTACAAAGTCCAGCAATTTAACCAGGCACGCATTAACCTGCATGAAGGGATTAACAAAAGTATCGTGTAAAGGAGAAAAAATAGATCGCCCACTATCAGCGTTTGAAAAATCTTTCCACCCAAAACCCGGTTGTAGTAAGAAATCGATCAGTTGGATAAAATCTTTACCAGGGCCCCATATTCACACTGCAGTATGCGGTCACGGCGGAGAAAGAATAATCACTGGTGCCCCAGTTGATGGGTATTGCCCCGAGACTGATACAGTTTATCAATTTCACGGCTGTTATTGGCACGGGTGTCCCAAACATTGTAAAGATTATAAAAATAAGCTTAGAAGATCCAACGAGAGAGACGAAGCAATTGAGGGTAAGTGTAAATTAGTAACTATTTTTGAATGCGAGTATGATGCAATTTGTAAACCTGAGGATGTAAAGGAACTCGAAAAGCCTCCTACAGTGATTTACCCATATCATATTGTATACGATTTTGAAGCATATTTAGACGGAAGTAAAGAAAAGCGTAACCCCACTAAAGATCTAGAGTTTATAAACGAACATGTCCCAATAAGTGTTAGTATAGGGGATACTCTATCCAACAATATAACACATATGTGATACTTCTCCAAAACAATTAGTAACCCTATTTATGGAAGATGTAAAGCGAAGGGGAGACAATATCCGAGAGGTCGTGGGGAGCAACAATACATATGGGTACCCTGCAGACATGGAGTATCTTTACACTTCTCAGCAGTGAGAAATTACCCGTTGGATTTCACAAGTCCCAGTAATTGGGTTCAATTCCAGTAATTACGATCTTAATTTAATAAAGAAGCATTTAGTTGACGTTTTAACGGATAAAACCACTAAGGTACTAGTAGGAAAGAAAGCCAATACAACCATTTTTCTATTTACACCAGAATTTAGGTTTTTAGATGTAAAATTGTATCTTGCTCCTGGTATCGATTACGATAGATGGGTTAAGGCTTATGGATGCGAAGGTGAAAAATCCTTCTTCCCATACAAATGGTTCGATTCTCCCGATAAACTAGCGTATGAGGGTTTGCCACCGCTTAAAAATTGGACAAATAAATTAACTCCAAATAAAACGATAACCAAACAGCAGTTGGAAGAGTGCAACAACATTTATAGCAGATTAAATATGAAGTCTTTCAAAGACTGGTTAAAATACTATAACGACTTGGATGTTGGCCCCTTTTTAGAAGCTATCGGAAAAATTACAAAATTTTATCAAACAAAAGGTATAGATATGTTTAAAGATGCAGTTACCCTACCGGGAGTTGCTTTACAATACATTCTCAGAGGAACAATAAAAAAATATATAAAACCTTACCAAACCAAAGAGAGTAAGATAGCAGACGCGATATGTCCGCCACTGTATGCCCCTGGTGAGGAAATATATGAAATGTTAAAAGGAGCATTAGTTGGAGGTCCATCAATTGTGTTTACAAGATAAACTGAAGCAGGTGTTACGAGAATCAGGTCAGCCCCTGATGGAAATGGAAAGCTTTGCGAAGCCGTACTTGGTTTTGATGCAAACGCCCTATATTTATCAACATTAAACAAACAAATGCCATGTGGCGAAGGGAAACTACACGAGGAAAGCAGCCCTCACGACCCTATTAAAATAAATAAGTTTTTCAAGGCGGTTTTAAATGGTAAGTGGTTTGGCTTTGCTGAAGTAGATATAGAGGTTCCCAGTAGTTTAAAAGAGAAGTTTTCGGAAATGTCCCCAATATTTATAAATAGGATTGTAGAGGAGGAGGAAGTTCCAGAGAAGATGTTACAGTATTTACAAGAAACAAACCGTGCAAGAGGAGATGGCAGAAAACTAGTAGGTGCAATGTCTGCTAAAGAAGTATTACTATTTGCCCCATTATTAAAATGGTATTTGAAGCATGGTTTAGAAATTACAGGGATTTACAGAGTAATAAATTATACAGCAGGTAAACCCTTTGAATGGTTTGTTAAAGAAGTTACTTCAGCCAGGAGAGCAGGTGATGTTGACAGTTCAAAGTCCCCAACTGCAGATATAATGAAACTATTAGGTAACTCATGTTGCGGGAAAATGATAGAATCCCCTGAAAAACACCTCAACACAACGTATACAAAAGATGAAAAATGTGTGGACAAAGCTTTAAGATCAGCGTATTTCGATGATTTAGAGGAAATAGGAGATTCTTACGAAATATCCTCAAGAAAAGTAAATGCCAATATGACTCGTCCATTTCACTGTGGGATTGCTGTATACCAATATGCGAAACTAAGAATGTTAAAATTTTATTATGATTTTATGGACAAATACGTAGATAGAGCAGATTTTGAACTAATACAGATGGATACGGATAGTTTGTATATGGGGGTTAGCATGAAGGGTGGAGAGTTAGATGGAATGATAAAACCAGAAATGCTAGACGATTTCAAAAAACATAACAAAGAATGGTTAGCGTGGGATAAATGGAGTAATAGAGAACCAGGGCTATTCAAAACAGAGTTTCAAGAAGATCGTGCAATAGCTCTATCCAGTAAATGCTATTTAGTTGAACAATTTAAAAATAATGAACTAAAACATTCAGCGAAGGGGTTATCTGCCAGGCAAAATCCTCTCACATGGAGAAGATATATGAAGGCCCTACACCAGGTTGGAACGGATAGAGGAACAAACAGAGGGTTTAGAATGAGAAATGGTGTTATGAAAACATATACCCAAAATAAATTAGGACTGTCCGCTTACTATGACAAGAGAAGGGTTTTAGAAGATGGGATACATACAGAACCCCTTTAACAGAAATAACATTATGCAGCCTGTTCAATTTTTGAAGGTATCTTAGGTTTTCCAACGGGGGGCTTATCACGGGGTTTTGGCCAATTATCTCTAGATAATCCCATTATAAATTTATCATATTCCCACAGATCTGTAAGCCGTTTAGGTCCAATATGGTGTTTCTTTCTAACTTCATAGGCAGGAGCAATTCCACGTGATTGTAAAATATCTATCAGCGCTTCCTGCGTAATAACCGATTTAGGCATGGTTTTATATATATATATATAAATGTCTAACATTAATTCACAATTGGAAATACATATGTTTACAAAAGAAGAAGACGTAAAAACAAAATTTGATGAGGCTTGCTATGAGGATATTTTAGGTCTCCAAGACAGAATTATAGAACGTCTAAAAAAGTTGCACGAGGAAGCTAGAAGCCACTACAAAACGAAAACCTGTAAAGATTCAATGATGAGCCCACTTGTTGAAAGCATTAATAAAACAGTTCGAAAAAAACCTATATGGAAAAGATGGCGAATTAATCCATATCTCCGGCAGTACGAGGGGTTAATTATATCTGGTTGAATTTGAACACAGCAACAAGCAAACCTGCTAGAGCCACAGTCGAATAAATCCAATACATATTTTGTTTTCAACTACCACACCTATATACAATGTAGAAACCGGTGGTGCAGCTACAGATTAAAAAAAAAAGGTAGCTGAAACCTTGGTAGCGCTTTCTATAGTTTTTGGTCAATTTTCTCTAGATAATCCAGTTATAAATTTTGAATGTAACTCAAATCTAACTCAGGGCTAACCTAGTATGCCTAGTTGTGTTACTAGTATGCCTAGTTGTGGTACTAGTATGCCTAGATGTGGTACTATCCTAGTATGCCTAGTGGACTAGTATACCTAGTCGTGGTACGAGTAAGCCTAGGCATGGTACGAGTAAGCCTAGGCCTGGTAACGAGTAAGCCTAGTTGTGGTACTAGTATGCCTAGTTGTGGTGCTAGTATGCCTGGTTTTACCTGGGCAAATCATGTTGAACATTGGGCAAACTATATTTGTATGTACTTGCATATTTTGTGCCTACAATATGCCACCAAAGCAAAATTTGTCCGAACAAGATATAGAAGATATCCGTAATCTTCGGGGTATAGAGTCTGCAGACAATACGAAGAAGAAATTTGGAATCGGTACCACTCGCCTTCGAAGAATATGTGACGCCGTCGATGCGGAACGTAGTACAAAACCCGAAGAAACCAAATTTGGAACAAATTTAGAAGAACAAGAAACCCCCACCCCCGTAGTACACAGGGTGACCACACCTGGTCGCCCTACCGAGTTCCCCACGGCTCTACTAGAAGATGCGCGAAACACCAGCTCGTTCGAAGAATCGACGCGCCTGTTCGACATGGAGAGACGCTTGGAGAACCGGTTGGACGCGCTTGAACGCAGACTGTTGGACGCAATTTCCGTCGATGCCGATTCCGAGTGTCCGAAGAAAGACGAGCGGGAGGTACACGACATCTGGAGAACCGTAGAGAATGCGAAGTGGTGGCTGGTGGGGTTCTCTGTGGCGGCGTACGCGGTATGCAGACCACTGTTTCCATTCGTGGCTCTAGAGGCTTGTAGACTCCGGAAGAACAAACCAGATCCCGACGCCCAGTTCGTGCACTCCGCAAAACAGCCCGGTACGCCAAATGGGAAAAACGAAACTAGCGACTCCGTACACCAGCACTCTGGTAGTCGCGACCCGTTCTACATGCAGTAGCCATTTTGGAAAAAAAGTATCCGAACCCTCCCCTATTGGGAACTTCGATTGGTAGCTAGAACTGCCACCGGACAAACCATCTGGATTTCTTCTTGTTGGGTGTAGTGCGAGGCTCCCCCCATTATACACCGAAGCGGATTCTGTAGTTCGCACAGGGGCCTCCCGATGTTGTCCACTTCTCGATTTCCAAAAGTACCCAAAGCCCTCTCCCTTCCCCTATTCTCGCTCCGTTTTCGATATGGACTAGAAAAATTCTACAGAGCGGCCATTCCTATATGGGAGACCTCCCGCGTATATCGACTTACTATTTCGTTGGGTAGCTGAAATAGGTACCCGAAACCCTTGCAAATCGACTTACTATTTCGTTGGGTAGCTGAAATAGGGTAGCCGAAACCGCTGCAAATCGGGGACACATTTTACAAACTTTGGTGGTATCATTTTGTTTTACTGTGGGTTGTATTTATTTCGCTTTAAATTAACAGGAAATTTTACTATTTTTGGTACCTATGGGGATACCCACTGCTTTCAATTCTTCCCCCACACTTCGCGGTAACGAACTGACTCCCTATATACTACTTCTGGAGAACCGTAGAGAATGCGAAGTGGTGGCTGGGGTTCTCTGTGGCGGCGTACGCGGTATGCAGACCACTGTTTCCATTCGTGGCTCTAGAGGCTTGTAGACTCCGGAAGAACAAACCAGATCCCGACGCCCAGTTCGTGCACTCCGCAAAACAGCCCGGTACGCCAAATGGGAAAAACGAAACTAGCGACTCCGTACACCAGCACTCTGGTAGTCGCGACCCGTTCTACATGTAGTAGCCATTTTGGAAAAAAAGTATCCGAACCCTCCCCTATTGGGAACTTCGATTGGTAGCTAGAACTGCCACCGGACAAACCATCTGGATTTCTTCTTGTTGGGTGTAGTGCGAGGCTCCCCCCATTATACACCGAAGCGGATTCTGTAGTTCGCACAGTGGCCTCCCGATGTTGTCCACTTCTCGATTTCCAAAAGTACCCAAAGCCCTCTCCCTCCCCCTATTCTCGCTCCGTTTTCGATATGGACTAGAAAAATTATACAGAGCGGCCATTCCTATATGGGAGACCTCCCGCGTATATCGACTTACTATTTCGTTGGGTAGCTGAAATAGGTACCCGAAACCCTTGCAAATCGACTTACTATTTCGTTGGGTAGCTGAAATAGGGTAGCCGAAACCGCTGCAAATCGGGGACACATTTTACAAACTTTGGTGGTATCATTTTGTTTTACTGTGGGTTGTATTTATTTCGCTTTAAATTAACAGGACATTTTACTATTTTTGGTACCTATGGGGATACCCACTGCTTTCAATTCTTCCCCCCACACTTCGCGGTAACGAACTGACTCCCTATATACTACTTCTGGAGAACCGTAGAGAATGCGAAGTGGTGGCTGGGGTTCTCTGTGGCGGCGTACGCGGTATGCAGACCACTGTTTCCATTCGTGGCTCTAGAGGCTTGTAGACTCCGGAAGAACAAACCAGATCCCGACGCCCAGTTCGTGCACTCCGCAAAACAGCCCGGTACGCCAAATGGGAAAAACGAAACTAGCGACTCCGTACACCAGCACTCTGGTAGTCGCGACCCGTTCTACATGCAGTAGCCATTTTGGAAAAAAAGTATCCGAACCCTCGATCCCCTATTGGGAACTTCGATTGGTAGCTAGAACTGCCACCGGACAAACCATCTGGATTTCTTCTTGTTGGGTGTAGTGCGAGGCTCCCCCCATTCTACACCGAAGCGGATTCTGTAGTTCGCACAGTGGCCTCGCGATGTTGTCCACTTCTCGATTTCCAAAAGTACCCAAAGCCCTCTCCCTCCCCCTATTCTCGCTGCGTTTTCGATATGGACTAGAAACATTCTACAGAGCGGCCATTCCTATATGGGAAACCTCCCGCGTATATCGAATTACTATTTCGTTGGGTAGCTGAAATAGGTACCCGAAACCCTTGCAAATCGACTTACTATTTCGTTGGGTAGCTGAAATAGGGTAGCCGAAACCGCTGCAAATCGGGGACACATTTTACAAACTTTGGTGGTATCATTTTGTTTTACTGTGGGTTGTATTTATTTCGCTTTAAATTAACAGGAAATTTTCCTATTTTTGGTACCTATGGGGATACCCACTGCTTTCAATTCTTCCCCCACACTTCGCGGTAACGAACTGACTCCCTATATATATACTACTAAATCGAATGCGTTATACACAAACATGATACAACAGGTTCAAACAATAACACGTAAATCAAGCCGGAAGCATGCGTAGTTTGAGACTGCAACAGCCACAACATGCAGAAAAGATACCTCTGCTTCTCACAGTTCAGAGGAATTATGGACATAACGGACCCTGGACATAACGGACCCGATTTCGGACGAAACGGACCTGATTTCTGGACATAACGGACCCGATTCCTGGACATAACGGACCCCGTGTGGACATAACGGATAAAACCTATCAGAAATACTATTTTAATATATTTTTGTTATATATTGATTGATTGGTCTAATGGAAAATGAAAGTTGGGAATGTTAATTGGGAAATAAAATACAAATCGGGAAAAAATTATGTTTATAATTTAATAATAATAATATAAGAACTCCCAACTTGTCATTCAAGGAAATTATTTAGTTCTAAAGCACTCCCAACTAGCGATTTTATGGTTTTAGGCTTTTGTGAGTAAATTCTAATGCACTACAAACTTTTCATTTTATGCGTTTGTGCATTTTTCTTACTAAACTTTAAATAAAACGTATTTTATTACTGTTTCTATACAAATTGAAGTAAAGTAAATTTATTAAAATACTTCTAAAATGTGTTATTCATTTTTTGAAAGTTAAATTGTCTTCTATAAGTAACGTGATTAAACCGAATATTGCAGATTGGAACGTGTCAAACACAGTTTAGTCCACTGGCAATATCCGGCCATATCCGGAGGGGATTAATTAGCCCGGAAGCCATTGCGATGTGCGAATTCCACAATTGCCCCCCGCGGAAATTTTGCCAACAACAACTTTTTTCCGTAAAATTTAGAGTTTAGAAAATTTTAAAACATAAAATAACATTAAAATAATAATTTCTTAAAAGTTTACTACAAAAAAAAAAAAAAAGTAAAAAAATAAAAAAAATAGCATTTCTGATTTTTAGGTTTTTTACGGGACGGGTCCGTTATGTCCACACGGGGTCCGTTATGTCCATATGAAAAATAATAACAAAAAAATGTCGTAGCAACTAGTCTAATGTTAACTCAATTCCAACCGAAAAATGCACACACCACAACGGCACACGTCCACCCGAGCCCGGACCTACCTGTCAGCAAATCCAAAAGTAACACTCCAGTGATTAAGAATTAACACAATAGAAATATAAGTTAATTTTCGATAGTAATAATGGCCGCCGCCGGTAAGCGGGAGATAATTGCCGGTCGATAAAAACACACGACTCATTTTGTCCGGTGCCTCAATCAAGAAAACCTTTGACAGAATCAGGAAAATGAGGAATTAAGTGTTAAATTGGTATAATTTTTTTTACAAAATACCGACATAATATCTTTTACTTTTCGTACATTGATTATGCAATGCTTTGCAGATATGTGTTAAACATACGCGTGTTGACAATTTCGAGATGAATTATTTGTTTGACCCGCCATAATCATTTACACGCGTGTGTAGCTACGCTCAAACGGATCCGCCGGATGTCATTAATAATGCGGCAGGTGTACTCTAAAATAAACGAAGCCACACATATTCTATGCTGATTGGTTGAATCCATTGTTTTTATCTACTTACTTGGTTCAAATAAACAGGAACTTATTGGACATGATGCACACTCCTGTAGTCTGAAAACGGTATAGACTGTTTGTTAGTGTGTTTCAGTGATGGAATGGCAGATTCTGATCAGACTGTGCGGTCTGATCTGGATCTACACTGGTTCTGATCTGGATATACACTGGTCACAAAAGCCCTATAAGCCACGTATTGTGTTTGGCGTATAACAGACCTTAAGCTTCTCGGTCGTTAAGCTTGTACATTTCTTTGTTTTCTTCGGCTGGTACTACAAATGCGCAGGATGTTCTTCCTTCTTCTGGGCTTTTGCTGCCATCTGTATATATGTGAGGTGGTCGTTATATATCTGCTGTTGATAAGATTTGTTGCTATTTCCAGATTTTCAGCCGGATTTAATGTTTTATCTGCTATTACTTCTTTAAGGGTTGATTTGCATTCTATTTCATGTGGGTAATATGGGATATGATAAAGGAATGGTTGAATTTCAATATCGGATATATTATATTGTTCGGATAGCGTACCTGATGTCATTGCATAGCAAGTGTTTGTGCCAGGGCCTATTGGGAAATAGGCTGGGGCTTTGTATGGGGCTTGAACGTTTGTTCTTCTTTCCTTTGCCTTGGCTTGTTTCTTACTATTTCGTGATATCTGTCTTTTATGGTATAAACCTGGTTTTAGTAGTTTGTTTACGGGTAATTTATCTCCATGAGGTTTGGAGCGAGCCCAGTATTTTAGGGTATTACTTTCTCTTCTGAGTGCTAGTGAGGGTACTACGGTTTCTACAGTGCCGCTATTCTGGTAATTCTATATGCTCCTGTGGCTATGCGCAGGGCTTGGTTTTGTATAGTTTCTAGTTTTTCTAGCTGTATAGGGTTGCAGCTTTGGTATAGGAGTGAACCATTGTCAAGTTTTGACAGTATGAGGGCGTTGTATAGTAGCAGTAGTGCTTTTTTGTCTGTTCCATATGATGTGCCGGACACTAGTTTTTGTAGGTTTATGTCTTTCCTGCATCTGTTGAGCAGATTTGTTATATGGGGTACCCATGTCAGTCTGTAGTCGAGTGTCATTCCAAGAAATGTAGCTGCTTGTGTATATGGTATGGGGGAGGGGGTGTTGTTAACAGTTAATTGTGGTATTATTCTGTTTTCCCGCTGATATTTATATGTGTTTGTATCTTTATGATATGTAGCTTGCGAGTTGCTGAAAATGACTGCCTCGGTTTTCAGCGGTGATATTATAAAACCCCATTTCTTTTGCCAGGCCGTTATGGTATTTAGTCCTTCTTGTAGGTGTTCTATTGAGTTACTAATATGTCTATGTATGCCAGATTGCGCCATCGTCTGCGAATTGGGATAGTAGTAGGGCGGGGTTATTGGATGTGAGTTCGTCATATAATGTATCTATTATTATATTGAATAGGATAGGTCTGAGGACGCTCCCTTGCGGACTTCCATTTTCTACTGTTTGGTATGCAGAATGTGATTGGCATAGTCGGACTCTGATTTTTCTATCGGTTAGAAAGTTGTCTATCCATTTAAACATTCTATTAGTTATTCCATTTGTCTGTAGTTGTGATATTACACCTTTAGTCCACATTAGGTCGAAGGCTTTCTCCAGATCTAAAAATACGACAACTACCGATTGTTTTGACATGAATGCTGTTTTTATAGTTGTTTCTAGACGGGCCAGTTGGTCCATTGTGGATCTGTTATTTCGGAAGCCCGATTGTGTGTTACTGATTGCATTGTTAGATTCAATATGGTGCCTTAGTCTGTTTGCGACCATGGTTTCCATTATTTTGCACAGCGCTGAAGTTAGAGAGATATAGGCCGGTATGCCGCCGCGCTTGTGGCGTCTTTGTTTGGTTTTAGTATAGGTATTATTGTTGCTTCCTTCCAGGTGTCAGGGAGGGTGCCCTCAGCCCATGATTTGTTATATAATTCTAGTATTTTTATTTTTGAACTTTGCGGGAGTTTCTTAATTATATTATAGTTTAACTGATCCGCCCCCGGTGCAATGCTTTTATTTTTAGATAACGCTGCTCCGAACTCGGACAAGATGAATGGTCTGTTCATTTCACTCTGACTGTTGGCATGTTCTTCTAGGTCTATATTATTATCGATGACGGACGATATCTCACGTTCCATATTTATTTTGTGGTTCTTAAATTCCGGGTCGAGGTTGCTATCACTAGATACGTGTCTGTAGTGGTTGGTCAGTATCGCTGCTTTTTGTTCATTGTCGTGTATGGGCTCATCACCGTTTTTGATTGGAGGTGATGGATTTGATTTTTTTCCTCTGAACCTGTTGAATTTGTCCCAGACTTCCTTGCTGCTGGTGTTATGTGTTATTTGTGAGATAAACGTTTTCCAACCTTCTTGTCTAGCATTTTCTAGTGTTTGTCTTGTATTTATTTTGGCATTTGCATATTCTTCTTTGCGTTTGTCTTTTATTTGGGGGTACTCGTCGCTGACCTGGCGCCAGCGGCGTAGGCAGATGGCTCTATGTTTTATTGCCTCTATGCATTCCAATTGTGCATTTTGCCACTTGTGCGGGGTATGCATTCTGAGCTGATTTCCTGTAGCGTGGTCGTTATTTGTTCATTTATGGAATTTAAGTCATTCGGGAGTGAAACATCAATGGGTTATTGGGGTTTTGTTAAGTTTTATCGGCCATATTAGTAAAGAGTTCCCAATTGGCTTTATCAAATTTCCATTTGGGCATAGTTTCAGCATCAGCTTTGTGGTACTGGGTAGAAATAACAATGTTTATTGGGTAGTGGTCACTGCCTAATGTGGTTTCCAGTGGGTCCCATGTAGTTTGCGGGGCTACGCTTGGGCTTCCCATTGATATATCAGGCGTGGTGCCTATTTTAGTTGAGTTTCTTTTAGAGGAACAGTCGTACGTGTATCGTCCGTCATTAAGCATTGTGTTGTTGGTTTGGTCTAAAAGTTTTACTAGTTTGTTTCCCCGTGTGCAGTTACGTACCCAGCCAGGGTCCCATAGATTATTGTGGGCGTTGACATCACCCAGTATGAGCGTTTTGCGGCTCAGTTGTGGGAGTATATTATACATGTTTTAAAAATTTGTAATTTCCTGTGGCGATATGTAGCCGTTTAATATGTCAATATTTCCCGTTTTACTATATATTTTTACTCCATTTATTAAGATTGTGTTATTGTCCTCTTCTTCTTCGTTTTTAATTTTAATATCGGTACACGAGATGCCTATTTTCAACAAAAATTCCTATCCCGCTTCTTATAGTACTATGTGATGTATGTGTTATTAGCGTGTACCCCTTTATTTCTATAAGTTTATATATTTCTTGCAGGCATATGACGTCCGGTACATGGACCCATTCCTCTATGTATTGAAATAACTCTGCCTTAGTACTGGTTGTGAATCCCTGACAGTTCCATTGTAGGACAGTCAGGGTTTCAGGTTTGTTCGTTTTGTTTCTACCCATTGTTAAGTTTTGGATTTATTGTTTGTTTGTTACTTTACCTCGGCGGGCTTTTTCCTCCATTGCATAGCGATCTGTTCTCTCATTTTTGAGTTTCATATTTGGGTTAGTGATGGATGACAGTGGTCTCACTATGGGGGATATTTTAGGACTATTTTCCGGTATTTTTTCCGGTGACTCCGCAATGATGAGGGGGGCGTGGTGAGGCAACGTCTTAGTACGTACTTATGTAAATGGATTCCGTTTCACTATGTACGTCGTTGACGTGCTGTTCCACGGTGTTTTTGTTGTTAACGTCGTTTGCGCATGCGACGTCGGTGGAGACATCAATGGCAATACTGACGTCATTGTTTCGATTGACGTCGGTGATGACGTCGGTGATGACGTCGGCGATGACGTCGGCGATGACGTCGACGTCGCTATTGTCTTCGGATTGGTCGTTTATTACTTCCATATCCGTGTCCGGTATTGTTTCGGTCGATGACCGGCCAAGGGTGGTGCCGTGTGTCAACAGACCCTTCGCTTCATCTCCATATTTGGAAATTATGAAGTTTTCTAGATTTTTATTTCGTGACATGATGTGATCTAGTTCGTGTTTGGGTATGGTAATATTTGTGTCATTATCCTGATGTTGTTGTGCCTTCGTCTGTCTACGTACAACAGTTACAGTAGTGGTGTTATGGTTGTTCGACGTTGTTGACGTCACCGTGTGTTTTGCTGCATTGGCTTCGCGCTGTAGATTGGGCAATTGCGGTCATAGACTGCGTGAGTTCTGTAGTTTGTGTTTTGTGTTTCATAGCAATTACCACAAAATGGTGAAATTTTATTTTTTCGGTCCTTACATTGGAGGAATTTATGCCCAGTTCTGCAACAGTATGCACATACGGGTGTTGTTTCTCTGCATGCCGTAGTTTTATGGCCGTGGCGTTGGCAGTTGTTGCATCTTATCGGACGTCGCGGTGAGATGCCCACTGTTAACTGTTCTCCGGCATTGACGTAGCGGGCCGGTGTTATAGTGTAGGGTAGGTAGTCACATTGCGTTTCAAATTTTACCAGAATTTTGTGAGTTTTAGTTTTATCACCCGCGTATTGAGCTGAAGCAATATTATTTTCTTTAGCGTTGAGAGCGGGCATGAGTTCACGTTCGTTAAGGTTAAATGGAATGTCGTGGTGAAATACAATCCCGTAGTGCGCATAGAGTCCGTTTGACGTTTGTTTTTGTTGTGAGTGCTTTATCTGTGTTGTGTTTTGTGCTTCGGTATACCCCGGTAGATATGTGCAATCTATGTTGCTGGACGGTGACGTAAATCCTTTTGCCTTGTTGACATGGGCGACCGGGAGTTTTATTTTGATTAATTTCTTCCCGGCGCTTCCAAAGCTCAACTGGCCTAGTTTGAGTACATTGCCTAGGTGCACGATTAGTGCCGTCGCGAACAATTGGGCTTTGATCATGCCCGTCGTTCTGTAATATAGTTTCCGCTTTCTGTTTCTGAAACTGCGGAGACTGGCTCATATGTAGCCGCTTCCGTGTATTGGAGCCGACTTCGTTGTTTGCCGTCGGCGATTCTGACCTTGCCCTTTTGGGCGTGGCGGCTTGGGCCTTTACCGGCGTGTTACGAATTTCCTGGCCCATAGACACAGGAAATATTTCGTTTGGAACTCTGCGGACTTTGTGAGGGGTGGACTGCTCCTTGTTTGTTTTCGGTCGTGGAGCCTGAATTGATGTGGCCGAGGCGTAGCTCATTCGTCTCGGCATTCCTGTGCCTGTTGCCATCTTGTTAGGTAAGCGTTTTGTTAATTCGCTATATCCGTGCTGTATCGGTGTTATATAAATGATGTGTTTACGATATCTAGAACGTATGGAAGCCCTGGAGGGACTTCCGACTTCTTTACTTCCGACTTCCGACTTCATCACTTCTGACTTGAAGTAATGAAGTCGGAAGTAATGAAGTCAGAAGTGATGAAGTTAGAAGTCGGAAGTAATGAAGTCGGAAGTCGGAAGTAAAGAAGTCGGAAGTCCCTCCAGGGCTTCCATAAGAACGCTACTGTGTTGACATAGTGGAGATGCGCACCTGTTGTGATTATCAGAAAATGGTGGTCACTCTATGGTCCGCGTCCTAATTGTTGTTGCTTTTATTTATGTCTAGCGGCGCCGATGCGCGGTATGAAAAAAATTATATTAATGATGAGATTAAATATAGTGTATATGGCTCAGCTAGTTTATTACAATTGTTATTACATCAACTATACCTATTTGGAATATATAAATCTCTTACCGGCTTGTCCCTCGTCGCGATACTATATTTCCGTGAGATAATCACAAGTACACTGATATGGACACATAAATAATTCCAGATCCACTTACACACACTATGTCACAGATATAACACGGTAAAACACGGAATAACACGGATATTTCCTTATATTGTACGTATTAACACAATTCTTATGAAGTTGCTAACTCTTAGGTTTCCCTAATACCATGTAACATGTATGTAGATACAGGCATTACAGTGGATGTGTCTAATGACAGAGATCGGCTGGGCCGATACAAAGCCTTCGGAATCCACAATAGATAGACAGAGTGTACAGTTTGTTAGTTTTGGTTTATCCAGACAGTTTTTAAATTTTACAATCAGGCAGATAAATAATTCGAAGTCAGGCAATTAGTGACGAGACTTGTTTGTGATGTTAACACCTCGGTGTTCAGTTGTAATGAATGAAATCGATCGTACACATGAAACATTGAATTTATGCCATTACATTTGGCTATGCCTGGAGAAATGGGGCGTTGGACCAGTGCAGATCCAGATCAGACGGTGCTTTTTTCGTCTGATCAGGATCTGCATTGTTCGACATTTCGTCAATGAAACGTCCGGCATGCGTCTAACACGCACTATATAGAAACGTTATCAGGCTACATAGTGTGATATTTGATCCGGAGCTACACGGGTCATAAATCCCATAAGCCCCATTTGTCCAGTTGGCACCACGTGGAGGTGTGACAAGTATGATGCACATAAAATAAGCATCAACGTATCATGCATATTGTATTATATAATAATTTATGAGCATCATATAAGCCCTCAAAAGATATTGGTCCTGAGAAGGGCAGTTAAAGACCAGATTGGACAAATAGACCATTATATATGTCCTTAAAGGTACATGCCCACTCAGCAGGCACAAAATGCAGTTTATATGAATAAAATAAGTGTAAAACAGTTACACTATTCCACCAGTTCTAACTATTATGTGTGCCAGCCTCTCACCGCAGTAGTGGCACCAGTCTGTAGATCCCCAGTCCTGCCTGGCATGTGCGATGATTCATCCAATGGAACACGCAACCCTTCGTCGCCGTGACGTCAGGAAAGACGTCGGAAAGCGCATGCCAAGCAGCTGCAAAACATGACCATATGATTTGTCATCATGATGATACAGTTAATTCTCAAATTAAACAGATATTATACCACGATGGAACGAACAGACAAGTTATGTATTTATTTCAGCATACCTTTCTCGAAATCCAGAACAAACGCTTCTACGGCGACGTCCGGACGGGCATCCTTCAACGATTGGAACACATAATGATAACAAATGTAACCATGGTAGTATTAAATTACACTATGTAATGAGATATGGAAACAAGAGTTGTCAGAAGACAACGAAGCTCGCCTGTTGGCAGCCTTCATTCAAACTTGTCACAGTTGCATAAACTAGAAATGTGGCCTGTCGGCACACGAATACCCCCACTGGCAGCCAAAGAAAACGAGGGTATTTCGATAGGTTTGACCTTTGACCTTCAACTGTGACCTTGACATTGGACGTAGGTGCGTGGTTATTGATCGCGACACACCTTCTCATCATGAGAAACATTTGTGCCAAGCCATTTGATAATCCATGTATCGGTGTAGAAGATATAGAGCGGAAGGGAATTTCGATAGGTTTGACCTTTGACCTTCAACTGTGACCTTGACAGTGGATGTAGGTGCGTGGTTATTGATCGCGACACACCTTCTCATCATGAGAAACATTTGTGCCAAGCCATTTGATAATCCATGCATCGGTGTAGAAGATATAGAGCGGAAGGGAATTTCCAACAGACCGACCGACCGACCGACCCGACTGACTCCTATATACCCCCAACAAACTTTGTTTGTGGGGGTATAAAACATGAATATTATATAACTTGACCTTGGGATAAGGGGTGTGCGGTGGACCTTGACATTGAGGTCAGTGGTGGAAGGTGGGTCATGGATTTGATATAGCATGATATAGCATATTAAGATGAATGCATGTATGAAATATCAATGCGCTGCCTGAAAAGAGAAGGAAAACAAAATTTAACCCAGCGTTAAGTTTATGAACACACTAAGTTGGTGATTTTCTATAGCATGATAGCTATTCACATGAGGAATGCATGTATAAATGTGCTAAGTTTGTGACCTTGGCCTTGGCGAAAGGGGTGGGTGGGGGGGGGTGGGTTATGGATTTGCTGTAGCACAATAGAGTATCATCAGATGAATGCATGTATGAAATATGAAGGTGTTCCCTGTAAAGAAACAGAAAGTTATGAAAAAGACATTTTATAGTCTAGTACTGGATGGTATGATACAGGCTCCCGTGCGATATGTCTGCCGAAAGTGATTGTTTTGGCTAGAAGTGCTGTTGAGGGACTTATTAAGCAGATAAAACGTGGTGGAAATTTTTCTTTTTCTTTTTTAACTTTTTACAGGCCGACGAAAATACCCCACCCACTGTTTTACTATTACACGCGGGTTCGCGTTCGCATCAGCGTTACATACATGATGAAACTGATATTTTGAGTGTGATGTTATGGTCGGATGATTTAAAAATAAATTAAGCAATATTCCAATGACAAGTTGTGTTTGTTTTTTCTGTATACTTACGCGAAAATACCCACCCACCTATTTGCCAGTATGAATATTGTGGGTGTTTTGTAAATGTTTATGTACATGTTGTGTGTAGCAATTATGTAAACTTTTAACATGGTATTCTTAACGAACGCATACGAAATATCTTAGGTGGCAATTTCATTTTTCATTTTTAATCGTTTACGGCCGCGAAAATACCCCACCCACTATGTTAATATCACATACATTTTTGCATATCCTTTGTATACGTGACAAAACTTACCGTTTGAAGACGAATCGTGTGAGCCAGTGTAAAATAGCAAAGAAAAGATGGGTTGTTGTTGCCCACACAGGCTTCAAAATTGAAAAAAATGCGGCCACATTAACCATTATGTATAATTGGTAACCATTGGTTATAAAAGGCTGAAAATGACGTCGCAAAGTTACGCATACACTATTTCTGGTGTACTGGTTTCTAATAAGATTGAAAACTCACAATTAAACCTGTAGTATGGGCATTCCATTCACGAGGGAATGTGAGCCACCATGTGCGCCATTATGTGACGCCACAGGGCGCCACCGTGTGCTGTCGGGTGGTTCTATAGCCTATGCTGCTTACATTTATGATATCTACCCGTGCGCACAGTTTCATGTTTGTTTCCAAAAGTTCACAAAACTGCACTATTATCGATTAGACTGCATTACGCATTTTGATGGGTCACGCTAACTTTCATTTGAACGTGACAAGCCAAGTTAGATAATGTATTCGAGTCGAATGTGGTTAGTTAACAGTGCATGGGGGAAATTTAGGGGGCATGACATGACATAACCGTATTACTCCGCTTGCAGTCACTGCTTAACAAACCCGGCCTGCACATATGCGCAGTCTGATCAGTGTCTATATTTTTCGGTGTTCTTATCTAGAGCAATCTGGGCGCGGGCTTATACATTGTTCTACCGCATTCTCCAAATTCGTATTGTGTCGTGTTTGCCGAGGCTGAACACAGCTCAACTCGGCATCGCCCAGTCATTATTTGTAATACATGTACTCATATTTATTTTTAAACACGACGGAAATTATAGTCATTATTGGTAGGTGGTAAACTCACCCGAATGTTTTGCACAAACTTAAAAGTCGGGTTAGCGGTAAACATTAAGGCGGAACAGCATCTACACTGGTCACACATACAGACTGTGGATCGTATATTAGCGGATTACTGCGATTTGCGAATGCATGGAGGGAGCGGGCCAGACGGGACCCAGACAGTGATCTCACCAGGTTACCGCTCTGCTGAGATCAAAGGATTTCAGATGTCTACGGAAGCCCATTAGGGCCACTTCACTTTTTTTTAATTTCCATTTTTGAAAATTCAAGAAAAGATCTTGAAAATTCAAGAAAAGATCTCGAAAATTCAAGAAAGTATCTTGAAACATCCTTTATTAGAAACGATCCTGAAAATTCGTGAAAAAACATCTTGAAAATTCGAGAAAATAACTTTAAAATTGAAGAAAAGATCTTGAAAATTCGAAAAAAGAACTTGAAAATTCAAGAAAACATCTTGAATAAATGGAAATTAAAAAAAAGTGAAGTGGCCCTAATGGGCTTCCGTAGATGTCGGTCTATGGAAAGCGAATTAATTCGTATTGGCCATACTTTCTGCACTGTTTGTCGCAAATTTAAAACTCACGGGGAAATGAACATGCGCAATAATATATATAATATATCAACCTGCCGGTATTTATCAGAACAGTTTGTAACAATATACAATCATGTATGTCACATCGCCACATTTTCCCGACATTGACAGGTTTATGTATATATATTTTTTTTCAAATGGTAAACGCATTATCAAAAATTCAAACCCACACACATTTAAAAATACACAGAAATGGATAATTTTGCCCTGAATGGTCTGTTGGCCACTTTTGATTTTAACAATTATACATTCTACTTTCTAAATAAGTACGCATGCAGTAGCGCGGACATCAGTCACGCAAATAACAAACATATGAAGGAATCTACAAAGTACGGTTGATAAATGCGTACATTTATAAAATTTGAAGAAACTTATATAACAAAATTAGTACCGGCAGTAAATTCATAGACAGGATCACACAATAACTTTTTTAAGCGGACACAGCTAACAATATCTGCCCTCTCGGAGTGGGGGTCAGCGCAGGATTAACCCATAGACCTCCTACCTGCTAGTACGGGGTACATGTACATAAGACCGTCCGCTACACCAGGAAAACGTTCTCCCGCTTTCTGAGATGTAAATTTAATTCCGAGTTGTCGGGTGGATGGACAGTCGATTTTAAAATTGGTTTAAAACTCGTCCCCGGGGTGTCCGACTACACTTGAGACACCATCGGATGCTGAAGTCCTTGATATGTGCAGTCATAGGCCTATCCAAATGTTAACCAAATTCAGGTCATTCATTTCTACAGAAAAAAGTGCATGTGTTTCAATCACAGATTGTTTAATTTCAAACACCAGGAATGTCGTTTCGTTGTTGTGTTTGGTCTTTGGTGAGTGACGTAATGTCTACATCAATAAATGACGTCAAAATTAACTGTTACGTAAATAACGTAAATTAGATTCTGAACTAAATTCTCAAATAATTACAATGTATCTGTCTGACGGTACATGTATATGCATAATCTGTGACAGTTGGCGATAGTAGCAAATTACGAAGTACAGGTCGGCTAATTATAGATTTAAAATCGATAGTGGTGCGTTTGATTTGTTCACTACATGTACATATCATAGTTTTATTCTGTTCAATGTTTGATAGTATACATACTAACAATTGTAGATACATTTAGTGCAACTTATCAGCAAATACAGTTTACAGCAAGAACAGTCAATGAGTCTATGAACACGCATTTCTACTGTATGCTGTTGTTTTGCATTGTACAAACGTCAGCGTTTCAATAACGTCATTTTCTCGATGACGTTACGTTTTTTTTCCCTGCGTGGTTCACATGGTGCTACAAAAAGTGAGATAAAACAAAAACTATGAAACATATTTGCATTTTCTTTTCAGCATATTGACTTTGAAAGGAGTCCGCATCGAAAAATGTAAAAAAGTGCAAATTTAAAATGTTGTCATTAAGGCTGATTTTCACAGAGCGCGGCCCAATATTTATATAGTTATTTATTTTCCTCCTCGTTTGTTTACACTTTCATATGTTAGGCATACTAATGTCAGTATATTATAGTATTACATATGCAACATTCAAATATAATAGGTAGATACACCGCCAACCAACTTACACTATTCGTTAAATATTGACGCTATTTCACAAATTAAATAGTGCAGCTGTATAGTGATGGGAGAGAGAGAGAGAGAGAGATTGGGGGGGGGGGGGGGGGGGGGGGGGGGGGGGAGGGTTGTAACAGAACCATCGCATACGAATGGAAAGGCCCAGGTCGTGCTTATTGTGTGTCTATCTGGGACATACATCAATTTAGGATAAAGAAAATGTGATTTGTCGAAGACTTCTCACATCTTTTAAAATATCAACTAACTCAAATAGTCATACAGGTAAATGGGTGGGTGGGGTATTTTCACGGATGCATATAACGTTGAATAAATGTAAATACACATTTATGATATTACCTTGTCTTTTGTGTGTCATAATATAAATTGTTTGGGTACAAATATTATTTTTATCACGTATATATCGCTGATGCAAATGTGAACCCTTGTATAATAGCAAAAAAATGGGTGGGGTATTTTCGCGGGCCCGTAAAAAAATCAAAAATGAAAAGTAAAATTGCCACCACGTTTTTTCTGCTAACTAAGTCCCTAAACAATACTTTTAGCCAAAAAAATCACTTTCGGCAGACATATCGCACGACTTTACATAAATCACCCAACTATTACTCCAACGTTACGTTTATGATGTTGATCTTGGGGAAAGGGGTGGGGTGGGTCATGGATTTGCTGTAGCACAATAGAGGATCATCAGATGAATGCATGTATGAAATATCAAAGCGTTCAAAGTGTAAAGAAACGGACGTTACACAACATTGACCCCAATGTAAAGTTTATGAACATGCTACGTTTGTGACCTTGACCTTGGGGTAAGGGTTAGGTGGTGGGTTGTGGATTTGCTACATCATGGTAGAGGGTCATCTGAGGAATGTATGTATGAAATATCAAGGCGTTCCATCAAAGGAAACAGTTGTTATCAGAAATTTACCCCAACGTTAAGTTTATGAATGTGTCAAGTTTGTGACCTTGACCTTGGGGAGTGGGTAAGGGGTGGGCAGTGTGTCATGGAATTGCTATAGCACGATAGAGTATCATCAGATGAATGCATGTATGAAATATCAAGGTGTTCAAAGTGTAAAGAAACAGAAGTTACACAACATTTACCCCAACGTTAAGTTATTTTATGAACATGCTAAGTTTGTGACCTTGACTTTTGGGTAAGGGTTGGGTGGTGGGTTGTGGATTTTCTACAGCATGACAGAGGGTCATCTGAGGAATGTATGAAATAGCAAGGCGTTCCATGAAAGGAAACATACATTTACCCCAACGTTAGGGTTATGACTGTACTAAGTGTGTGACCTTGACCTTGGGGTAAGGGATGTGCGGTGGGTCATGAATTTGCTATAGCATGATAGAGTATCATGAGATGAATACATATTTGAAATATCAAGGCGTTCCATGAAAGGAAACATGTTATAATACATTTACCCCAACATTCAGTTTATGAATGTGCTAAGATTGTGACCTTGACCTTGGGGAAAGGGGTGGGCGGTGAGTCATGAATTTGCTATAGCACGATAGAGTATCATCAGATGAATGCATGTATGCAATATGAAGGCGTTCCCTGTAAATAAACAGAAGTTACACAACATTTACCCTAACATTAAGTTTATGAACATGCTAAGTTTGTGACCTTGGGGTAACGATTGGGTGGGGGGTGGGTCATGGATTTGCTATAGCATGATAGAGTATCATCAGATGAATGCATGTATGAAATATCAAGGCGTTCCATGAAAGGAAACCGATGTTATAAGACATTTACCCCAACGTTAAGTTTATGAATGTGCTAAGTTTGTGACCTTGACCTTGGGGTAAGGGCTGGGTGGTGGGTCATGGATTTGCTACAGCATGATAGATGGTCATCTGAGGAATGCATGTATGAAATAACAAGGTGTTCCAGGAACGGAAACAGAAGTTATAAGAATTTTACCCCAACATTAAGATTATGAATGTGCCAAGTTCCAAGTTTGTAACCTTGACCTTGTTGTAAGGGCTGATGGTTATGGGTGGGTGGATGGATTTGCTACAGCATGATAGAGGGTCATCTGAGGAATGCATGTATGAAATGACAAGGTGTTCCATGAAAGGAAACAGAAGTTATCAGACATTTACCCCAACGTTAAGTTTATGAATGTGCCAAGTTTGTGACCTTGACCTTGGGATAAGGGCTGGGTGGTGGGTCATGGATTTGCTACAGCATGATAGAGGGTCATCTGAGGAATGCATGTATGAAATAACAAGGTGTTCCATGAAAGGAAACAGAAGTTATCAGACATTTACCCAACGTTAAGCTTATGAATGTGCCAAGTTTGTGACCTTGACCTTGGGGTAAGGGCTGGATGGTGAGTCATGGATTTGCTACAGCATGATAGAGGGTCATCTGAGGAATGCATGTATGAAATAACAAAGTTTTCCATGAAAGGAAACAGAAGTTATAAGACATTTACCCAACGTTAAGTTTATGAATGTGCCAAGTTTGTGACCTTGACCTTGGGGTAATGGCTGAGAGGTGGGTCATGGATTTGCTACAGCATTATAGAGGGTCATCTGAGGAATGCATGTATAAAATAACAAGGTGTTCCATGAAAGGAAACAGAAGTTATCAGACATTTACCCAACGTTAAGTTTATGAATGTGCCAAGTTTGTGACCTTGACCTTGGGGAAGGGCTGGGTGGTGGGTATGTATTTGCTACAGCATTAGAGGGTCACTGAGGAATGCATGTATGAAATAACAAGGTGTTCCATGAAAGGAAACAGAAGTTATATCAGACATTTACCCAACGTTTAAGTTTATGAATGTGCCAAGTTTGTGACCTTGACCTTGGGGTAAGGGCTGGGTGGTGGGTCATGTATTTGCTACAGCATGATAGAGGGTCATCTGAGGAATGCATGTATGAAATAACAAGGTGTTCCATGAAAGGAAACAGAAGTTATAAGATATTTACCCAACGTTAAGTTTATGAATGTGCCAAGTTTGTGACTTGACCTTGGGGTAAGGGCTGGGTGGTGGTCATGGATTTGCTACGCATGATGAGTTCATGAGATGCATGATGTAACAGGGTCATGAAAGGAAACGAAGTTATAAGATACAACGTTAAGTTTATGAAGTGCCAAGTTTGTGACCTTGACTTGGGGTAAGGGCTGGGTAAGGTGGGTTCATGGATTTAGTACAGCATGATAAGAGGGTCATCTAGGAATGCGTGTAATAAACAAGGTGTTATGAAAGGAAACAGAAGTTATAAGACTTTACCCAACGTTAGTTTGTGGACGACGTGAGGCCGACGAGCCGACGCCGACGACGCCGGGGGTATGCCATAAGCTCTTCTGCACTTCGTGCAGGCGAGCTAAAAACCGACCAATGCTCTGGGACCATATCCGATATGTCGGATTAACCAGTGTGTCGGATTGACCAGTTTTCGTGTTTTAATGTAAAGAAATAAGAAATTGACCTGCAAATGTGATATGGGGCCGCTAATTGGAATGTTTTTCGAAATACTCAGGTGTCGGATAAAGCAGTTTTCACTGTATATTAAATGTTTAAATTTATTACGAAAATCACTTATTACACGTTATTACACGTTAGCTTTATTGTACTGGCATGTATGCACTTAACTGTATTTCACATGTGTTTGCTATTACAGGCTTATACATACATAATTGCTTAGATGTTACCTGAAAGTCCAGCGACGTCGGCGACGTCGGTCGCATACTGGATCGAAACCGGTTGACGGCTCTCTTCACCAGCGCAGTCTTCGGCTTCAGGAATCGGACAGTAGGTGTGATGTCCGTGAGGTGGACCTCCTCGACGATGTCAGTGGCGGGCCGAAACAGCTGCTGTTTGGCGATGGACTTCGACTGTCAAACATAATTGAGACACGACATGTACGGCATTTCAGAAAGTATTGTAACGAACATGTTACAATGTATGATTATATAATACATGAACAATATCACTATAATTGACGATATTTTCCTAAAATGACATCAAAAGTAGTAGTAGTTCACTTTTCATTTCGACATTGCATTGAGAAATGGGGGTTATGGGAATTGTGATCAGTGTAGCTTCTGATAAAATCTATATTGCTTGTTTGAAGCATGACCGGTGTTTCATTGATGAAATGGCGAATAATGAAGATCCTGATCAGACAGTTACTGTGCGGATGCACAGTCTGATCTGGATCTACACTGGTCGCAAAACTCATGAATATAACTGTATTATTATTATTATTGCTTTTTATTACCGTGGCAGAGACCGAAATCTTCAGAGGAAGGCGCATGTCGTCGGGATGACAATGCGCCTGTGGACCGGGGCCAAAGGTGTTGCCGACCTGCCGAACAGTAGCATGGCACCGCATCGTCTTGGACCTCACACTACACGACCAAGTAGTAGATAACTGGTACTTCACCTGAAAATATACATCTGTTTTAAACCCTGAAATTTGTTCCCCACATATACGACCGGCAGCCTGATCAATGTCTACATTGTTCACATTAATTAACTTTTTGAGTGAGTAACTTAAATTGGTTGCTCGATTTGTTGCATTTACCTTCACACCGTACGAGTAGCCGTCTGACGAAACTAGGATTCGGCCGCCACGCTTACTGCCCTTCTTGTGTATGGAACGCCAAATCTACATAAACTCAAATATATATTGCTAGCTCGAAATATTTAGAGCTAGCAACAATTATTTGGAGCTAGCAATAAATATTTGGAGAGCTCTCGGAATAATTTGGAGAGCTCTCGAAATCAATTAATGATATCTCTAAATCATTTGGAGAGCTCTCGAAATCATTTGTAGCGAGCATTATATAACATTTGATTTGTAGAGCTCTCTAAATCATTTGGAGAGCTCTCGAAATCAATTAATGATATCTCGAAATCATTTAGAGAGCTCTCGAAATCATTTGTAGCGAGCATTATATAACTTTGATTTGGAGAGCTCTCTAAATCATTTGGAGCTATCTCTAAATCATTTGGAGAGCTCTCGAAATCATTTGGAGAGCTCTCGAAATCAATTAATGATATCTCGAAATCATTTAGAGAGCTCTCCAAATCATTTGTAGCGAGCATTATGTAACTTGATTTGGAGAGCTCTCTAAATCATTTGGAGCTATCTGATTTAGGAGAGCTCTCTAAATCATTTGGAGAGCTCTCGAAATCAATTAATGATATCTCTAAATCATTTAGAGAGCTCTCGAAATCATTTGTAGCGAGCATTATATAACTTTGATTTGGAGAGCTCTCTAAATCATTTGGAGCTATCTCTAAATCATTTTGAGAGCTCTCGAAATCAATTAATGATATCTCGAAATCATTTAGAGAGCTCTCTAAATCATTTGTAGCGAGCATTATATAACTTTGATTTGGAGAGCTCTCTAAATCATTGTGAGCTATCTCTAAATCATTTTGAGAGCTCTCGAAATCATTTGGAGAGCTCTCGAAATCATTTCGAGCTGTCTCTAATTCATTTCGAGCTAGCAATATATATCTTATTTGGAGCTAGCATTAAATCGCTTGAAACTATGAAAACGATGTCTCCCTGAATTATTGAATTACGCATTGAAATACGCAGCACGATTTATCCAAATATACCCAAATCTTCATTAAAAATAACATTTATGATTAAATTATATACTTTTTTTACACTATATCATTAGTATATCATATAATAACCACATTTTGACCGAAACATAGGAAGAATAAAGCACATATTTCTGCGGGAAAACGATTAATATAGCATTATTATAAAGGGAGACTACCGAGACTCATTAATTATGTCTCAGTTGTTTAACTTTAAGTTATCATCGACCATCATTGCATATCGCACATAATGTGATTGTGACTGCAGAAATGTGGTTTATGGGTTTTGCGACCAGTGTAGATCCAGATCACCATGTGCATCCGCAGTCTGATCAGCATCTGCAACATTCGTCATTCCATAAATGAAACCCACAGTCATGCTTCGAACAAGCAATGTAGGTCGTTACCAGGCTACAGAACGGATCTATTTAATCGGAACCTACACTGGTCACAATTTCGATAAGCCCCATTTATCCAGTCACAGCAAATACACATATTAATGCAGTATTAGTTTTAAAATATTAGTAGTTTATATATTTAAATTATATATATACCGTACCGTATATATATAATAATATACAACATATTGTAGTTGACATAACAGTTTTCACACACTGTCTCCTTGGATGTCAACATTTGAGAGGTTCTACTGTTTTTATGAGTATTTCAATTAAAATCATCATTCCCATTTAGCCATTATAAAGTGCATTATATTCCTTGGCTTCCTAGCATAAGTTAATCGCGTTATTCTCCCTTTATTTCATGTACAAATATTTCCATTTTGCATCAAAACATTAAAAAAGGCCCTGGTATAAGCAAATTAATGACAGATATTATGTAAGTACAGTTCAAACATCATTATTATAATGTGTATAGCTTTATTTATTAACAAATATAGTAATTACATGAAGATTTGGGTAGATTTGGGTAAATCGTACCATCCCAAATTTAGTGCGACTTTACCTAGACCGGAAGTCGCCTGTCACACGTGTAGTAGTGAATACACATATGTCGAGCATGTTTACAGCACAGGTTGAAGTAACGGACCGAGGTCTATAAATAAATTAAATATGCCTA
Source organism: Conchocele bisecta (assembly GCA_029237695.1). Lineage (NCBI taxonomy): Eukaryota > Metazoa > Mollusca > Bivalvia > Lucinida > Thyasiridae > Conchocele > Conchocele bisecta. The sequence continues at coordinate 39,952,209 of CM055265.1, read as the reverse complement.
AAAGCATCAATAAATGAAAAAGAAATAAGCTAAACAGTTTTTGTTTACTCCACATCCATATACTCCATATTGAAGGTTACGAAGTTTGTAATAGGTTCGGTGCACATGCGTACAGAGATTTTAAAAGCGCGGGAAGGGAGCGCTTATTGTTTTTTTCCTCCAGTTCCCACGTGGAGTGGTATTTGGAGCTAGCATCAAATCAAGTTTATAATGCCCTCTCTAAATCAATTTGAGATATCTCCAAATGAATTCGAGAGCTCTCCAAATGATTTCGAGAGCTCTCCAAAATGATTTAGAGATAGCTCCAAATGATTTCGAGAGCTCTCCAAATCAAGTTATATAATGCTCGCTACAAATCAATTCGAGAGCTCTCTAAATGATTTCGAGATATCATTAATTGATTTCGAGAGCTCTCCAAATAATTTCGAGAGCTCTCCAAATGATTTAGAGATAGCTCCAAATGATTTAGAGAGCTCTCCAAATCAAAGTTATATAATGCTCGCTACAAATGATTTCGAGAGCTCTCTAAATTATTTCGAGATATCATTAATTGATTTCGAGAGCTCTCCAAATGATTTCGAGAGCTCTCAAAATGATTTAGAGATAGGTCCAAATGAATTAGAGAGCTCTCCAAATCAAAGTTATATAATGCTCGCTACAAATGATTTCGAGAGCTCTCCAAATGATTTCGAGATATCATTAATTGATTTCGAGAGCTCTCCAAATGATTTTGAGAGCTCTCCAAATATTTATTGCTAGCTCCAAATATTTGTTGCTAGCAATATATATTTGAGTTTATGTAGATTTGGCGTTCCATACTTGTGCAGCTCGTACTGGACGGAGACATCAGGTAGTATCGTGTCGTCGATGACGCCGTCGTCCACGTGAGATATGAAATAAACCGTTCAGTTGTAAGAAAAACACGACAATCGTCGCTAATTTTGATTTATTGATTGACAGACTGAATTACGGCTTGTATTGACACTTGATTGATTAATTGATCGATTAACTGACATACTAAACGACTGAGGATCTGTTTAATGTGTTAATTAATTTTTCAATTACCTGTCGAGTTGGGCACCGTATATATAGTGGGAACCTCACTAAAATGGTCCACTGTTCTGCTTAATGCTACCCATAAAGAACTCTTGTCAGCGATGGCTCTCCTATACATCTGCATGGATAGTGATTCCTGAAATAAAATAACATTGATTAAAATTTTGATTTGTCCGTGTAAGTCATGGTTGATATGCATGTAATGCAAATGGGCCGCGCCATACGAAAACCGGGCTTAATGACAACGTCATGAAAAGCGGTAAACGACGTCGGAAAAACGACGTTTGCAGCGTCGCTGTAAACGTTCACATTTTGCCCTCCCATTTACGTTTACTGGTGTCAGTTAACATTAAGTGTGAACAGAAAACGGAAAAGTATAACTTACTGAAACTTTCACTAATATGAGACGCGATGCCTTGCACCTTAGTACACATATTATGACGTCATGACTTGACGTCAAGTAGTATATAGGGAGTCAAAATGATACCACCTAACGGTGGTATCATTTCTCCACCCTATATACTACTCCACCACCCCCCGAAAAATCAAAAATTGGTTAACGAGGAAATTGTCTCCCACCAACCACGAAAAATCAAAAATTGGTGTCATAAATACATCATGTTGTTTTCACGTCCAATTGAACATATAAATTTAATAGGTAAAATCCGTGGCAAAATTGCACTGGTTTCAGCTATTGTTTTCAGCTATTTTCAGCTACCACAGAGAATATATACTCGATGGCCGATACGGGGATACCACCATACAGAACATACAAGAAATCCCAAGACAGGCGAAACAAACCATACTACCTATTTTTTCGACATTTCTACCGCCGAAAGATGACCGCCGAAATAATTTTTTGATAATTTGTTCTAGGAAATTTTCCAATTGAACATATAATTTCAGCTATATATAGTTCAGCTACTTCTCAAATATGCAAGAAACAACAAAGTTCGCAACCGCAAAAGACATGGGAATACGCTCCGTAGGAGAGCGGACAGACAAACACGTACTACTACAAAATATATACGACAACAATTTGGCAAGCGACATAGGCAAAGTCTGCTACACTCCAACGATAGAAGTTCCGGAGGGAACAGAAAATCTCGCACAAGGGGAGGGAATTCGTACACATTTGGAAACCAGTTTCCGAAGTATTTGTAGACGACATGTATGTCTGGACACTATTGGCTGCAGACCAAGTCTCCACCACAAAAGCAGGGTCTCGATTTGTATCCGCGGCGGGCCCAGTTGCAAAAACAATTCTTTCCAACATTCGAGCCCACGCACACGTGGCCGAGCTGCCAGGTAGCATGCACGTACGCATAGTATCTACATCTAGGTATTCTGGAGACACAACCACACTGTACAGAAGAACATGTACCACAATTTTGGAGACGGACAGAACCGTTCTAGACGTATTCGAGAGAAAACATCCAACAAAACCGGAACCAGAAGCTATAGTAGTGGCAAAACTAGACATTGCCGATATAGAAATAGGAGATCTTTTTGAAAAACTCCCCCGCTTCCTAGAAAGCCTCCGACTAGACGGTATAGGGTTGTATGGAATAGATTGTACGAGAGACTACGCGGGTACACTAGATAGAAACATTTTGGAAACCCACCTACAAAACAACTGGAAAAAAGATTGCAGTATTCTAGACAATATAGGCAGTGTAGGAGCCAACTGTATATCCCTTCTAGTCCCAGATCCACAGTCGGATCTCTTTGGAGAGGAAAATTCTACAACAAGTTTGTATGCCAGATGGAATGTGCAGGCGTCCTCGACAGTATGGGAAACAACGTGGCAAAACTACTGCGATTGTCCAGATTCTAGACTAGGAGAAACATTCGCGATCCACTAGTACAACAAAAAGGGATATGCAGGGTAGAGGTGTCTCTATACGGAGTACAGGCAGAAGATATTTCTCTAGATCTTGCAAACCAAGCGGTACAACACATACAGAAAATGGGGGATCCAGAAGACGAGAAGCTTTTTTTGGAAACAACCACTCGAGAAGCAGTGGAAAGCGCTAGTTTCTGCTATACATTGCAACCTAGTTCTACTATCGAAACAGACAAAAACACTATACGCCATATATTGGGGGCATTCTGGAACACGAAGGCTATGTGGAGTATACAAAAACATACCAAGACCAAGATATCCAAACATTGGAAAATACATATCTTACCTCTATGGGCGTCTGCATTTGGATTTGTAGGCCTCCCTATACACGCGGTAGTATTGGACCAGGACGAAGATGGAGTAGGTACAACCCTACAAACATATAGAAAAACAGAAGGGGGAACATATCTAGCGAGAAGCAAAGCACCGTTTGCGAGACATACAAAGGAAACTCCAGAACCGTGCGAGGGTATTCGACCACTAGTAGACACAGAGTTCGTACGTTGGCAATGGAATAGAAAGTTTTGGCATGGCGATAGAACCGGTATACCATTCCCAATAGAGAAGGTGGAGACTACCAGGGAAACCTGCCTGCTATCCACGAGAGACAGAGTTGCTCTACTGGCGGAAGAGAAATTGTTGCTGGGGGAGAACAATTGGCGTGTATCTGTGGAAAGAGAACGGGGATCGGCACTGGAAAGAAAGCGTTTGGAGTTGGAGGAATAGTTTGCAGACAGACAGAGGCGAGAGAGATGTTGGAGGATATTGTTGCTAGAAAAACCGCATTGGAAACCAAGATAGATATACTACGAGAGTCTCTACTAGATGCAGCACACGAGTTTCGCAAGCACAAGAAATCTACAAAACTTCTAGACATGTGGGTAGACAAGGCCAAGCCCTTTGTACCGGCCAAGATAGAGGTGTTGGGGTTCCAAATTCTACCAGAAACGGCAAACAGGGTATTTGCTGGCACAATTCTAGCAATTCGAGCAACAACAGACGACGGAGAAGAGCATCCAGGTGTGGAAATAGGGCAGACAGCGATGCTATGTTGGGCTCCAAAAAACACTTGCAGACGCGATATCCACTCCAAAAATACTAGCAAAATATACAGAAATTTCTGGAAATACACCTCGAACAGCTTCATTCTACTTGTGTGGAGACATCCACTTTCCACTAGAGTTTCGACTAGAAGGATTCGACAAACCATTTGGACAACACGGATACCGTAGAGCAATACTAGGAGAGATTGTAGCTCCGAAAGGATTTGCCAAGCGGTTGGATATACTAGAAGAGGAGGAAACAGCTAGAAAACAAACGTGTACACAAGCAGACAATTCGGTAGAATATTTTGACAAGATGGAATATCTGCGGGGAAAGAAGTGGGCACTATGCGAGAAACTAGAAACCCTGCCAGTAGACACAGAATTCCGAATATCTGGATATGGAGAGCACCTATATCGCGGGAAGGAAAGATACATATTGGAAATAGGAAAGGAATTGTACTGTTCGAACGCATTCGTGGAGGCCCAATTGTTGGCAAATCCCAAACTTCTGGAAAGACCCATTCTACTACGTACGCTACAACTAGGCACATCAAAAGCAAACCACAAGGAAATGCGGGTATCCATGTTGCCAGCCTTGTAGACCCCCCAAACAAAACAACTATGCAACACAAAGAGCTACTCCATGTAGAAAGGGTCACCAGGGCGTATGGACTCGCTAGGAGTTTTCTTTTTTTCCTCCGGTTTGGCGGACTGTTTGGTGGGGTGCGCGAACTGGGCGTCGGGATCTCCATTCTTCCAGATTCTACAAGACTCTAGGGACACGAATGGGAACAGTGGTTTGCAGACCGCGTACGCCACCACGAGAACCCCGAGCCACCACTTCGCATTCTCTACGGTTTTCCAAATGTCGTGTACCTCCTGCTCGTCTTTCTTCGGACACTCGGAATCGATAGTTTTTCCAAAACGGCTGGCATCGTCGGAAATTGCGTCCAACAGCCTGCGTTCCAGTGTATCCAACCGGTTCTCCAGGCGTCTCTCCATGTCGGACAAATTTGTTTCAAATTTAGTCGATTCTCCGAACGAGCTGGCGTTTTGCAGATTTTCTGTAGAGCCGTGGGAAACTCGGTGGAACCAGGTGTGGTCACCCTGTGCACTACGGGGGTAGTAGTTTCTTGTTCTTCGGGCTTTGTACTACGTTTCGCATCGACGGCGTCCCATATTCTTCGAAGACGAGTGGTACCGATCCCATATTTTTTCTTCGTGTCGTCCGCAGACTCGACACCTCGAAGATTGCGAATATCTTCTATATCCTGCTCGGATAAATTTCGTTTTTGTGGCATTTTTTTTTGTAGGCGCAAAAATAGACAAGCTATATATACATATATATACCGCCAGTATGCCCGGGCAGACGGTAGAAAATACAAAACCGTGTATAGACCTTCTAGAATATTTTTGACTACTATTTTGAAACTTGTGGTGATCGGTTTTGTATTTTCTACCGTCTGCCCGGGCATACTGGCGGTTGGCCTAGGTTGTCTACTAGTTGGCCTAGGTTGACTACTAGTTGGCCTAGGTCGGCTACTAGTTGGCCTGGGTTGCCTAGTTTTCTTGTTGTACAGTGGGCAAATATATATGTATATATAGCTTGTCTATTTTTGCGCCTACAAAAAAAAATGCCACAAAAACGAAATTTATCCGAGCAGGATATAGAAGATATTCGCAATCTTCGATGGTGTCGAGTCTGCGGACGACACGAAGAAAAAATATGGGATCGGTACCACTCGTCTTCGAAGAATATGGGACGCCGTCGATGCGAAAACGTAGTACAAAGCCCGAAGAACAAGAAATACTACCCCCGTAGTGCACAGGGTGACCACACCTGGTTCCACCGAGTTTCCACGGCTCTACTAGAAAATCTGCAAAACGCCAGCTCGTTCGGAGAATCGACTAAATTTGAAACAAATTTGTCCGACATGGAGAGACGCTGGAGAACCGGTTGGATACACTGGAACGCAGGCTGTTGGACGCAATTTCCGACGATGCCAGCCGTTTTGGAAAAACTATCGATTCCGAGTGTCCGAAGAAAGACGAGCAGGAGGTACACGACATTTGGAAAACCGTAGAGAATGCGAAGTGGTGGCTCGGGGTTCTCGTGGTGGCGTACGCGGTCTGCAAACCACTGTTCCCATTCGTGTCCCTAGAGTCTTGTAGAATCTGGAAGAATGGAGATCCCGACGCCCAGTTCGCGCACCCCACCAAACAGTCCGCCAAACCGGAGGAAAAAAAGAAAACTCCTAGCGAGTCCATACGCCCTGGTGACCCTTTCTACATGGAGTAGCTCTTTGTGTTGCATAGTTGTTTTGTTTGGGGGGGTCTACAAGGCTGGCAACATGGATACCCGCATTTCCTTGTGGTTTGCTTTTGATGTGCCTAGTTGTAGCGTACGTAGTAGAATGGGTCTTTCCAGAAGTTTGGGATTTGCCAACAATTGGGCCTCCACGAATGCGTTCGAACAGTACAATTCCTTTCCTATTTCCAATATGTATCTTTCCTTCCCGCGATATAGGTGCTCTCCATATCCAGATATTCGGAATTCTGTGTCTACTGGCAGGGTTTCTAGTTTCTCGCATAGTGCCCACTTCTTTCCCCGCAGATATTCCATCTTGTCAAAATATTCTACCGAATTGTCTGCTTGTGTACACGTTTGTTTTCTAGCTGTTTCCTCCTCTTCTAGTATATCCAACCGCTTGGCAAATCCTTTCGGAGCTACAATCTCTTAGTATTGCTCTACGGTATCCGTGTTGTCCAAATGGTTTGTCGAATCCTTCTAGTCGAAACTCTAGTGGAAAGTGGATGTCTCCACACAAGTAGAATGAAGCTGTTCGAGGTGTATTTCCAGAAATTTCTGTATATTTTGCTAGTATTTTTGGAGTGGATATCGCGTCTGCAAGTGTTTTTGGAGCCCAACATAGCATCGCTGTCTGCCCTATTTTCCACACCTGGATGCTCTTCTCCGTCGTCTGTTGTTGCTCGAATTGCTAGAATTGTGCCAGCAAATACCCTGTTTGCCGTTTCTGGTAGAATTTGGAACCCCAACACCTCTATCTTGGCCGGTACAAAGGGCTTGGCCTTGTCTACCCACATGTCTAGAAGTTTTGTAGATTTCTTGTGCTTGCGAAACTCGTGTGCTGCATCTAGTAGAGACTCTCGTAGTATATCTATCTTGGTTTCCAATGCGGTTTTTCTAGCAACAATATCCTCCAACATCTCTCTCGCCTCTGTCTGTCTGCAAACTATTTCCTCCAACTCCAAACGCTTTCTTTCCAGTGCCGATCCCCGTTCTCTTTCCACAGATACACGCCAATTGTTCTCCCCCAGCAACAATTTCTCTTCCGCCAGTAGAGCAACTCTGTCTCTCGTGGATAGCAGGCAGGTTTCCCTGGTAGTCTCCACCTTCTCTATTGGGAATGGTATACCGGTTCTATCGCCATGCCAAAACTTTCTATTCCATTGCCAACGTACGAACTCTGTGTCTACTAGTGGTCGAATACCCTCGCACGGTTCTGGAGTTTCCTTTGTATGTCTCGCAAACGGTGCTTTGCTTCTCGCTAGATATGTTCCCCCTTCTGTTTTTCTATATGTTTGTAGGGTTGTACCTACTCCATCTTCGTCCTGGTCCAATACTACCGCGTGTATAGGGAGGCCTACAAATCCAAATGCAGACGCCCATAGAGGTAGATATGTATTTTCCAATGTTTGGATATCTTGGTCTTGGTATGTTTTGTATACTCCACATAGCCTTCGTGTTCCAGAATGCCCGCAATATATGGCGTATAGTGTTTTTGTCTGTTTCGATAGTAGAACTAGGTTGCAATGTATAGCAGAAACTAGCGCTTTCCACTGCTTCTCGAGTGGTTGTTTCCAAAAAAGCAAATTCTCGTCTTCTGGATCCCCCATTTTCTGTATGTGTTGTACCGCTTGGTTTGCAAGATCTAGAGAAATATCTTCTGCCTGTACTCCGTATAGAGACACCTCTACCCTGCATATTCCCTTTTGTTGTACTAGTGGATGCGCGAATGTTTCTCCTAGTCTAGAATCTGGACAATCGCAGTAGTTTGCCACGTTGTTTCCCATACTGTCGAGGACGCCTGCACATTCATCTGGCATACAAACTTGTTGTAGAATTTTCCTCTCCAAAGAGATCCGACTGGTGGATCTGGGACTAGAAGGGATATACAGTTGGCTCCTACACTGCCTATATTGTCTAGAATACTGCAATCTTTTTTCCAGTTGTTTTGTAGGTGGGTTTCCAAAATGTTTCTATCTAGTGTACCCGCGTAGTCTCTCGTACAATCTATTCCATACAACCCTATACCGTCTAGTCGGAGGCTTTCTAGGAAGCGGGGGAGTTTTTTCAAAAAGATCTCCTATTTCTATATCGGCAACGTCTAGTTTTGCCACTACTATAGCTTCTGTTCCGGTTTTGTTGGATGTTTTCTCTCGAATACGTCTAGAACGGTTCTGTCCGTCTCCAAAATTGTGGTACATGTTCTTCTGTACAGTGTGGTTGTGTCTCCAGAATACCTAGATGTAGATACTATGCGTACGTGCATGCTACCTGGCAGCTCGGCCACGTGTGCGTGGGCTCGAATGTTGGAAAGAATTGTTTTTGCAACTGGGCCCGCCGCGGATACAAATCGAGACCCTGCTTTTGTGGTGGAGACTTGGTCTGCAGCCAATAGTGTCCAGACATACATGTCGTCTACAAATACTTCGGAAACTGGTTCCAAATGTGTACGAATTCCCTCCCTTGTGCGAGATTTTCTGTTCCCTCCGGAACTTCTATCGTTGGAGTGTAGCAGGACTTTGCCTATGTCGCTTGCCAAATTGTTGTCGTATATATTTTGTAGTGTACGTGTTTGTCTGTCCGCTCTCCTACGGAGCGTATTCCCATGTCTTTTGCGGTTGCGAACTTTGTTGTTTCTTGCATATTTGAGAAGTAGCTGAACTATATAGCTGAAAATTATATGTTCAATTGGTAAAATTTCCTAGAACAAATTATCAAAAATTATTTCGGCGGTCATCTTTCGGCGGTAGAAATGTCGAAAAAATAGGTAGTATGGTTTGTTTCGCCTGTCTTGGGATTTCTTGTATGTTCTGTATGGTGGTATCCCCGTATCGGCCATCGAGTATATATTCTCTGTGGTAGCTGAAAATAGCTGAAAACAATAGCTGAAACCAGTGCAATTTTGCCACGGATTTTATCATATTTTCTGTAATATACTTTTGTATAACCTATGAAATTTATCTGTTCAATTGGTCTTGAAAACATTATGTTTTTTTTACGACCAATTGATATAAACATAAACATATACATATATAATGGAGTGTGAGACTTGTTGTAAGACGTTTACGCGTAAAGACTATCTACGAAGGCATCTAGCGAGACGTAGAAAGTTTCCTTGTGTCCCCCCGCAATTTCAATGCCCCAGATGCCCTTGTAAATTCGTTAGTGCCCAAACTCTTTGTAGACATAAGCAACTACGCTGCCCTGTGGCTACATGGTGAAACGTGGGTAGACTAGAGCTGGTAGAATTAATTGCTGATCTACGGAATCAATTAGCTATATCGGAGGAGGAAAATATGGTGTTGGAATATAGACTATTGCGCGAGGACGCATTTAAAATCGGAAACTTATTAGAATAAATTACATAAATTGGTGTCAAAAATAAATACCTTTTTAAGACTATTGTTTTAATCTGTTCAATTGGACGTGAAAAAAACATGATGTATTTATGACACCAATTTTGAATATTTCGTGGTTGGTGGGAGACAATTTTCCTCGTTAACCAACCAATTTTTGATTTTTTCGGGGGGTGGTGGAGTTAGTATATAGGGTGGAGAAATGATACCACCGTTAGGTGGTATCATTTTGACTCCCTATATACTACTCGTCACGTACTTGTGACGTCACTGAACGTGAATGTTTGACGTTATGGCCATGGTGTCGTGACAAAATATTATAGCAAGGATACTTGCACGAGTTCCTCGCAGCATCAATGATTTAGCAATGCTTCAGGAGCTGTGTATTGTCGCCTAACTGTCGTTCTTTGACATTGTCGCTCTTGTTCGTCGGTTATCCTTATTCATTCAAAATTGATTGTGAACGCATAATTTAACTGTCTACATACAGCGAAGTCTTCGCTTTACACTCACCTTGAATCCTAACTAATCTTAAATAGAACAACTTAGTGTATGCCAACGGTATTACCATCTATTATCTTGGAAAATTGAGGACACTTTTGAATAATTCAATCCAGTACTTAGCGAATGAATGATATGCCATTTAATGCCACTCATTTGATCATAAACGTAGGTAGACACGCAGCTTATATAATGACATAATTATCCAGGGTTGTATTGAATTTGGCAAAACAAATGCATCAAAATCTCTCTAATAGATTCATAATCAGTGATTTCAATGCAGCTCCTTCATTGTTTGTGTATAAGAAATACATAATGCAACAAAAACACACAGTCAGGTCGGTGGAGTTTTCGAAAAGTCTTGAAATTAATTGGAAATTTGATGGTCATAAACTTGCTTTTCGCACGATTTGTGTAGTATCAAATCATCAGCGTATCACTTGACTGTATAATAATGTATGTCTGAATCAGGATAATCAGGCGATCCTCAAGAAAGACACACGGCGACAATTATAAGGTATCACGCTAGCAAATCTGCCCGACGTCGTGTTTTGTTACAAAGTTAATGTTATAAGAGTCTATTCCTACTTTAAAATATGTCGTCGCATACGAAATGTTAAATAATGTCGCTATTATTACCCGAAAATTATTTCAGACAGCTGCAAACAACAGGGAAACGCCAACACTCTGCCTATTTGAAAAGTATTCATACGGAATTACGCTACTTGGGCCGCAATGGAAAACATGACATTACATTAATAGCAACTGCTGCAATAAACATTATTTTCATAGTTTGTCTTGGGAAACACTCGGAAAGGCTACGAGATATCCAAATTTGGTTGACATGCGATAAAAGATGACAAATCTATAGGACTTGTCCGGGTGGTATTTTATCAACACCCCTTGTATACATAACGCCGTTGATAAAAACGTCGTAATTTCAAACGTCATTGATTCTAAAACGTCTATAAGTTTTTACCACGCGTCATAAAAATACTTCTAAAATGAAAAATAATTGGGATACAATTGATAATTTTGGCGGCATATGGTTTTTTTTTTTAAAGATGTACAATTCAGAATACGCGAAAAAGTAAAAACTGAACTTCCGGTTTTCGCATGGCACGGCTCAAATAAACATGTCCGATTGATTGTGTAAACAATCGTGTATCTGGTGGGCAGTTTAACTCCCGGTCGGATTGTACAAAACTGAACTTTATATTGTATTATATTGGTAACTGAATAATGACTAAATCATATACTGGGATGCATGAATGCATGCATGCAAGCTTAATTGAGACACGCCATGTGATTTTGTACTTTCGGATATCTGCGTAATAAAATACAAACTTTGCAATATTGTTTCGTAATAAAATTCAAAAGTTGACAATAATATCAGATTACGTTATCTGAAATTTTGGTCAACTTCAGACGTAATTTACAGAAAATATCATAAATGTTGTACTCACCGACATACTTACCTGTCCCACATGTGCGATGAGTGCACCCGTGACAGCCGTCACACTCGATACCGTACTGGCGAGGACGTACGGAAGAACATACATAGAGAATAGTAGGTTAGTGCCGTGAATGGGGAAAAAATATCCGGCAAGGCTCAAGATTTCTTTATTTCTCATCTAGAAGTATATGTTGTGAACCACTCATTTGAACCGTCTCACCGAGACGGTTCAAATGAGTGTTCACAACATTATACTTTGGTTCAGAAATAAGGGAAAATAGATAGAGAATAGTAGGTTAGTGCCGTGAATGGGAAAACATATCTGGTAAGGCTCATGAAACGGGATGGGTTAGGCTCTGCCGAGCACATACCGTTTCCGTGCCGCGCCAGATATTTTTTCCCATTCACGGCAACTAACCTACTATATTTATCCTGTCAACACCTAAAAATGGCTTTAAAATGCAAAAATAGTATTGACTGGATATCAAAAATGTTTCACGGCACTGTGTTACACGGCACATACGCACTGTGTTGACGGGATAAAATGCAGACGATGTTCATAACGATGTCGGATATTATTTTTTTAAGAAAATTGTAATTTGCAATCTAACATACGTTCATGCATGCATAGAGAGAAGTGTGCTGCAATCATTTTTTTTTATCTTATATTTAAGGGTAAGAATTGGCTCGAGGACCTTCCAAACCCGGGCATTTAAGTCCAAAAAACCAAAAGGCAGGCCAATGACCGTTGGCCCGTTTGTTTCCGAATTTACTAATATCTGCGATACAGTCGACATATGTGCATTAAATGAAGGAGGCAATGAGGCGGTTAATTTAACCTAGCTAGTTCATTCTCCTATCGCACGAAGCCGGTATGTAAGACCGTGAAAAAGGCTGAGTGTGAGTGTGTGTGATATATGGAGACTCAGCCGTAACAGTGTTGTCCTATATGATGATGATATTTGACGGTTGGTCATATCGGACAGGGCATGATCGATACAGGGGTAAGCAAATTGGCGTTTATATGTTGTTATTTGGTTAGATGACAATGTGTTTCACATATTCTGAAGACGACAGAAAAAGAGAAGATAATACACGGCGGTATAGTAATTGCCCATATATTAGTGAGTGGGGTGTGTGTGCAAGTATCAGGCAAACAGTCGTTCTGCCAGTTTATAGTTTCGTAGAATTGATAAGGAAATGGTCACGTACCATACCGCCGGTCAGGGTCCAACATTTTAAAGTTTGATTTCAGACGATACAGGTTACAGTCAATAATTTTTAATCAGTCTAATGCGGGCGGCCAATTCCGGTCTAAACTGCATTACTCCGTGAGATGAATGGTGGGGAAACCGGAGTACCCGGGGAAAACCACCTCCTCCGGCAAGTAATGACAACTTCACATACGTCGGTGTAGAGGTGAAGAGCTGTGATCGAACAGCTACCGGGGACCAATGTGTGCTGCAATCAGATGTTGGAGTACTATTTATGGTGCTTTTGTTTGCCAATTACTTCACTAATTGCATGTTAGTTGTCTGTTTTCCAGGGTTGTCATCTGTAATTAATATTATACGTCATCGACGTATTGACCAGCCTAATTCATCAGTTTTTCGAATATGTATCACTGTATTGTTTTTTAATTTCCCAATAAAATCATCATTTATTCGAAATGTACATAATGGCGACCATTGTAGATCGCAGTCATACTTTTAGCGGACAATGAGAATATCATGACCATCTTTCTCATAACTAGTTGCACCCGAAATAGATATCCTTTTCCCAACTACATCTCAACAATGACTTCACACCAGTGAAGGTAATCCTTACCTAATATAGCTTACTTGGGGCGGCGGTATTCTTTCACATGATACTGAAGCCAGAAATTAGGGCAGCGATATTCGTTCATATCAAACTGAAGCCATTAAGTTGTGTATTTAACAAGTATCGGACCAGCGTAGTTCCTGCTCAATACAATACAATAATACAATACAACATATTTTATTCAGCATAAAGCAATACAATGCTTCTAGCCATTCTAGCCACTATGGTGAGAAGATGTGTTTTCCTGCCCGGCTAGCTCAATCTTTTAGATAGTTGCGAATGGTAACTCTTGCAATCTACTCCCGTACCGTCCGTTAGTCAGTTACGATTCCACTAGGATTTCCTATGCAGAATAGCGAATCAGATCAGATTCGTACTTTAGCAGTTAATTGTGACATATTTGAGACATGTTCCATCTAAAAAAAATATCATTATTATAAAAGTAATACAAACCAAATTATTCTGAAACACTTTTTACCATTGTTGAAGGTTTAGAAAAATTAGTTTTTGCATTTACAGAAAATGGACCCATCTTAAGTTTTTACATGTTGAATTTGGCTGCCACTGACTGGGTCATTTGTTGATTCTAGCCTAAATTTATTTTACAGGTCATCTACATAATATTATGTAAATTTATGTCATGATTACTTGAATATGTTATTTTCATAATATTAACGCTCATTTGAGTTATATATAGAAAATATTTCACAATTAACAGCTAAAGTGCGAATCAGATCTGATTCGCTATTCTGCAGAGGAATCCTATGAGTGGAATCGTAACTCTGCTACGGACGGTACGGACGGTACGGGAGTAGATTGCAAGAGTTACATTCGCCACTATCTTTTAGAGCGATGGTACGGTATTCCAGAGGTCCACGGTTCGAGCTTCGGGTCCCGGCTAACTTAGTCGGTTAGAGCGATGGTACGGTATTCCAGAGCTGCCCGGTTCGAGCCTCCGGTCGGATATGTATCTTTCTCGGCCTGTAACGTTTGGTGCCCACTGGGCTGAATGATAAATACTGCCCAACTTGTACCAAAAATAAGGAATCCAGATACGAATTCAACAATAGAATTCGGGGACGAATTTCAATTTGACGGGGAACTATGTCACGGTACGTAACTCACTATGGGGGAGAAGATGTGTATTCGTGCCTGGCTAGCACAGTCGGTTAGAGCGATGGTACGGTAAAACCAGAGGTCCCGTGGGTCGGAGCACATTTTTCTCGCTCTGTGACATTTGACGTGGGGCCGTGACTGATAAAATACTACACAAATCAGGGCCGTAACTACACTGAGGCACGAGGAAGCAAGTGCCTCCTCATTGTTTTGGCCTCTTTTTTTTAGGATTTCATCTTCAAAATATTGGGCTTATAGTCTAGAGAGACTATTGACACAAAGTGTAGCTTTAAGTTATTACTGTTTTTACAGTTTTCAAACTAATTATAAATATTTACATACACCTTAAGTAGTATATAGGGAGTCAAAATGATACCACCCAAGTTGGGGGGCGTTATTAGGTGATAACAACGCTTCTACACAAAGGGGGTAAATCTATGTGATAAAAAATAGTCCCTAACATAAAAACATTGATAAAATAAATAACAGTAAAAATCCAATATATTGAAATTTTGTTAATATTTTCAAATTTATATTCAAAATGATTCTAATATATTGGATTGTAAAATCCAATGAACAAAAGTGTGGTACCAGCACCCACAAAAATGTAACATTTTTAGTATAGAGGGAGTCAAATGATACCACCAACGTTTGTAACGTTATTGAGCTGTATTGTAGCTCCACCACCAATCAAAATTTGGTGGTGGTAATGAACGATATAGTCTTGTAGTCCCAATTATATTGAACAGAAAAACACTACCAATTAATTATTGGATTATAAAACAAAGTGGATAATAAATACAATGGAAATTGAAAGTTTATAATGACTGTGTCGAAGAAGTTTACGATGAATACGGGGGTTATAGTTCTATATATACATTATATAAATTGAAAACACTGGGCGATATCGAATTTATTACGCTCCGATAAAAACGTTGCGTTTACAATATAATACCGGCAATTATGCGAACTATACAAGAGGCAAATACAAACATTAAGACGAATAATGCGTATCGGATATGAAACTAAGGTGTATCATATACAATTGTTAAAACCCAACGATTCGTTTACGAATATACATTTCTACGATATCGCTTTTACAGATATTGAAAAATTATTATTGAACAGAAAAAGCACTACTAATTAATTTATGTTGTAATGACAACACCAAGCAGATGACAATGTTCCAATTACACGGGTTATGAACATGTGTGCATTTATAGCCGAGGTAAACAGACGGTACACACACGGTTATTTATAGCCGAGTGTATTTCTCCTTATCGATGGTATGTACACAGGCTATCAATTTACACAGGTGGTGTGTACACAGTTTATTTATAAACACTTAGTGAGGGTTATATAGTTCACGAATTTCCGGGATGGTTCGTTATTTAATTAATTTTGTAAAACTTATTACTAATTTAAAGCTGAACACCCCCTATTATATAGAAAACATATTAATTAATTAATATAATAATTTAAATAATAATAACAACAAAATATTTCCACCAACAAAGTTATGTTTATATACAAGAAATAAACACATATATACATTGCTGGGACGCCAGCAGTATTCTCAGCACTGAGACAGGTTTCGCCACATGTACTTCATTCTGGCCGCTCTACACATTCTAGCGGATGGAGATATGAAGAGGAGGGGTCCGCGGGTCCAATGATGGGGTGGAGGAGATGTGATCGTAACACACCTAACTAAGCCTAAAAAAGAGAAGATAAGAGATTTAAAGCGAAGGCTTAGAGGGGTGGGCCCAGAAATGTTTTGCTGGCGCGAGTTCGAGCCTCGGCTGGACCTAAAACTTTTTTTTATTTTGTATTACTGATTATTTAAATTGTTTAATTATTTAAATTGTTTACTGCACCAATATCATTAATTTTATAATTAATTTTTATTTTTTTTTTTAAAAATTATTTAATAAAATATCACAATTTCGGGATGGTGGTGCTGTATCATTTCCTCCGACTTTATTTCCAAGTTTTACCCTAAATTTATCCAAATCAGTACTCTCAATCTTGGGCATGGTGGCGCGCGCTTTGATTCTAATATCATTTTTTAATTCTTCATATCTCCCCATTTCTTCCACAACGGATTCAAACTCTAAATTTGATATTTCATTATCGGCCAACGCTTTGGACACGATAACGTCGATGCTATTTTTCTTAGACCTGGCGAGAACGGATATTCTATCATGTTTTCTACTTTTTTTCTCGAGTTTTCCACCCGCCGCCCTAATTACCATACAAAGTATTCCAGATAAAACGTTAATTCCACTCAAAACCCCAGCAATTGGAACTGTTACAATTGTAGATAGCATTGCAGCAGTCCCGGCACCACTCATTACAGATAAACTTGCCAGAACCGTACTAGATGCTTCAGCTATGTTCGCCGCGCGCTTATATTTTTTAGCGTTTTTCTTTTTCTATTTGTACATTCTCTAACTAAAATATCCTGCATAGCGACGATATTATCCAACCTAAAATCTAAACTTCTTTCGCGAATTGGATACAGTGTTGATGGATTGGTATTGACAATTGGAAGCTTATTCGGAAACGGTGATTCGTTCATGATTAAATTTTACAAATCAAGTTCAGTTAACAATGTAACAATAGTGGAAGAACTCGCGGGTTCAGCGATTTTCGTAACAAAGTTAATAACACTACCTTCTGAAAGTCGAATTGGATCGTCACCGGCGAACAAAACCACCGATGAATTATCTCCAGCGAGTTTATTGACTCCAATTGCCCGTTCTTCCCCATCCAGTACGATACTTATCATGACCGCGCCCGCAGATTTACCATTAGCATTAACCGAGCAGACAGCCATTCGGAGAAGAGTACCTGGAGCTGTCATGGCGTATCCCCCATATGTATTGCTCGCTTTGGCACCGAACGAATATTCATAGAGTCCCTCATTCAATGGGCCCCGCTTCTCAGCCCAAACTGTGATGACACGGTTTTTGCGTTTTCAATGTTTTCAACAATCCGGCAAGCCCCCCGATAGAGGTATGGGCCTCAGCACGAATCTTTTCAGAGGTCTCCTCAAGTGCTTTGTTCGTGGCTATAAGAACACGTTTCAGTTTATCGGAAACTTCCATAAACTCTGTATGGGCCTCTTCCCGAAATTCTGTTATTTTTTCGCCTAGTTCAGTAAGTGCTGCTTCTCTGATGAGAGAGTCCTCTGAGCGCAACACCCTATAAGCCTCCGTAAGGGTCGCCTGGTCTTTCTCAATACCCGTTCGGACTCCCTGAATTTCCACCCGGGCCTCTTCGCGAACTTGTGCAGTCACCGTCAGGACGTCTGATCTAAGCTGTGCTATACTCCTGTGAATCCCGTGTGTGGCCTCCGATATAGTTTTATTGATCAGGGCCTTGGTTTTTCCGGTAGTTAAACAGTCGCTCTCTGTCGGGACGAATCCCCCTTCTGCCGGTTCCAAATTCTTTGAATCAGTCACCCAATCCCGATTGGAATTGGAAGAACTACCTGGTCCGTATATACTCATAATTAATTTTAAGAACATTATAATGTTTGGGCACCTATACTCAGGTAAAAACGGTGTCGCACAAACCATCCGCCGTCTCGCGTGGGCGCCCCGTTGGTTTAGTGGAGAAACGACTTCCATCGGATGTTGCCGTCCGGTACCTCTATCCAACGGGAGAGCTCGATGGTGTCCCCGCCGCGCGAAAGATCCCGTGTGGTCTCTCAATGTATATCACCTAGATCGATCTATTACCAAACCCGATGAGCCGTGCTCTACTATTTGGATGATGGTCCATCTCGCGGATTTGTTCACGAAGAACTTCTTATGGTGCCTTCTGACACCCAGCTACCCCCGGATCGTCAGAGTCTTTTGATTGATTTATTAAATCAGTAGAGAGGTTCTGTATGTATTCCGTCTGATAACACACGTCTTTTATCGTATTACGCCGAGAGTCCTAATTTTTGTTGACAGTACGTTTTCATAAAACCGTCTTTCATTTTAAATCCTCTATTTTGTGCTACAGCTATAATGTGTTTTCCATCTTCTGTAGTTTCACTTAGTACTCGTTTATACCTATCCCAATTTAAATTGTTAGTTCTCTTGGACATTCCTTTCGCAGAGTTTTTATTATTTTTTTCAAAATTAGTAGAATTAAATTTTTCTACAAAATAACACTTACTAGATAACGCTATCGCTCTATCTCCACTAAATTCAAGTTTGAAAAGCCCGGGCTCTCTTTCACTCCACTTATTCCAAGCCAACCATTTATTTTATTCTTTTTCAAAGTCGTCTAGTAAGTTAGGTCTAATCATTTCCTCTATCGTTTTTCCACTGACCCCTATATACATACTATCCGTGTCCATCTGTATTAATTCAAAGTCTTCTCTTTTTACGTATTTGTCTAGAAATTCGTAGTAAAATTCCAACATTCTCAATTTAGCGAGTTGATAAACCACGATTCCACAATAAAGTGGTCTCTTTACTGAGCACCAGGGTTTTCGGGAAGATATTTCGTACGCATCTCCTACCTCTTCATCATCAAAATCGGATCTTAATGTTTTGTCAACACAGGTTTCGTCTTGTGTATATGTCGTATTGAAATGTCTCTCTGTTGCCTCTATCATTTTTCCACAACACGAGTTTCCTAATAATGTCATTATATCCGCTACTGGTTTCTTATTTGGTTCTACATCGCCTGTTCGTCTTGCGGCTGTAACTTCTTTTGCGAACCATTCAAATGGTTTTCCACTAATATAATCTATAACACGATGAACTCCCGTTATTTCTAGACCGTGTTTTAAATAACATTGCAATAACGGTGCGTACAGCAATACTTTAGTGGCGGTGATAGATCCCACCAATTTTCTTCCATTACCTCTAGTTCTGCCAGTATCTTCCAAATATTTTATCATGTGTTCTGGAACCTTATCAACATCTACTTCTCTGTTTATAAAAAGTGCACACATTTCAGAAAACTTATCCACCAAATTGAGGGGAACTTCTATATCCATCTCCGCAAACCCAAACCAGTCTCCGGATAAAATCCTTTTACTAAGCTTTTTAATAAGTCTAGGGTTATGTGGGGAATCTATATGATGTATATTTTCTTTTCCACACGGCATATCTTTATTTAACGTAGATAAATATAACGCGTTTGCATCGTACCCCAAAACAGCCTTGCAAGGTTTGGAACCCATTCTAATATTTGAAACACCGGCTTCTGCATATCGTGTAAATACTATTGATGGACCGCCAACTAGAGCGTCTTTCATCATTTCGTATGTTTCTTCTTTTTGTGCATATAGAGCATCCTCCGGTATACTCGTCTTTGAAGATTTTTGTTCTTTAATGGTTCCTCTCAATAAATATTGTATAGCTACTCCAGGTAGTGTTACCGCATCTTTGAAAATATCCACATCTCTGTGTTTATAAAATTCACACATTTTTTCCACCACTTCTAGGAACGGTGCTACATCTAAATCGTTATAATATTTCAACCAATCTCTGAAGGTTTCCATATTCTCTTCTTCGAAAATTCTACGACATTTGCTTAATTTCTGTTTCGTCTAGTAACATTTTCCCAGATGGTTTGGAATACCAATTCTCTATATCAGGCAGTCCTGGGTAATCCAGTTTGTCTGGAGAATCGAACCACTCGTAAGGAAAGAAAGATTTATGTCCTTTGCAGTCGTAGGCTTTTATCCAACTATCGTAACTTACACCCGGTCCTAGGTAAAGTATTACATCAAGAAATCTAAACTCTGGAGTAAATAGAAATATTGTTGCGTTTGCCCGTTTTCCGACCATTACTTTCTTTGTTGTTGATGCCAGCTCGCCTACTAGGTATTTCTTTATTAAGTTTATATCGTACTTACTAATGTTAAAACCTGTAACCGGTACTTGCTCTATCCACTGTTCGATCTGTGTAACTTGATTTTTACGTAAATGTTCTGTATTAAACCCATATCTCAACCATACTTCTTCTCTTATAGCTTTTCCCCTGACTTTCAAATCTTCTACGAATTTTTCTATAAGTTTTGCAGGATCTTTATCAGTTCAAGGTAATGGGCAAAGCAGTTGCAGAGATATGGTATAACGAAAAACTTTAACCAAAAAACTTAACCAAAAAACTTAACCAAAAATGTTAACCAAAAAACTTAACCAAAAAACTTAACAAAAAAATTTTAACCAAAAAACTGAACCAAAAACTTCAAAGTAATTTGACCTTGACATTGGGCACAGGGGCCGCACGGAAGGGGGGAAGAATGAAAATATAGATGATGATAAACACCCATATGAAGTTTCAAGGTAATGGGCAAAGCAGTTGCAGAGATGTAGTATAACGAAAAACTTTAACCAAAAAATTTAACCAAAAAACTTAACCAAAAACTTTAACCAAAAAACTTAACCAAAAACTTCAAAGTAATTTGACCTTGACATTGGGCACAGGGGCCGCACGGGAGGTGGGTATAATGAAAATATAGATGATGATAAACACCCATGTGAAGTTTCAAGGTAATGGGCAAAGCAGTTGCAGAGATATAGTATAACGACAAACTTTAACCAAAATCTTTAACCAAAAAACTTAACCAAAAAACTTAACCAAAAACTTTAACCAAAGAACTTAACCAAAAACTTTAACCAGAAAACTTAACCAAAAACGTACGTACGCCAAAGTGCCGACTATATCGCGCTTTCCGCAAGCGGGCGCGACAAAAATCGGTGCAATATTTCTGAAATTCTAAAGAATGTGAAGATGTCTATGGGGATTTAAAATGGGGAAATTGTTTTTTCGCAATACAATCAATATTGGACCAAATTTCACGAAATAAAAAGAATGCTCATTCTTAAATTTTCCTTTAATTTAATATTATCGAAAACAAAATTGTGTTTGAAATGTTTATATGGCCGTAAAATTTGTTTGTGCAGGTTTCGTGAAACGTGGTATAGTGAATTACGATTGTATGACACAGTGATAATACACTGTGAAAACACATGTTATGGACTGACTTTATAGAATATGACCTTCTGTTTCAAATGTACGTTTCGTAGTAGAATCATACATGTGACTGAATATCTATGTAAGGCATATCTGACCTAGAAACTAAATTCCTACCCCGCTCCATAGCTCTCACGAGGGTAGCAATTTAACCACATCTCTTTAATGTAACACATGGAAGAGTGATTTTTGCAATCGGTTATCCGGCGTGTTTGATGTGGCAGCGATATACAACTGACAAAGCTGTATCAATAAATTATTGATAAAGAACATACACATGCAGAAATTGGTTATTTTACCGTGTTAAGGTGCTTATCGAACATTTATATGCAAATATTATGAATTTGAAAGCTTCATTTCGTTATCATGGTTATGTTGAATGTTGAAAAACAACAAGAGAAAAGATGGCTTCCATGGGAAAATGATTTCCCTGTTCTATTATT
Source organism: Conchocele bisecta (assembly GCA_029237695.1). Lineage (NCBI taxonomy): Eukaryota > Metazoa > Mollusca > Bivalvia > Lucinida > Thyasiridae > Conchocele > Conchocele bisecta. The sequence continues at coordinate 39,930,207 of CM055265.1, read as the reverse complement.
TTTGGCAAATTACTAGTTCTACATCAAAGATTATTTGTTTAAAGGTATGCAATATACAGTTTACTAAATGTTGACATACATGTACATGCAACAGGTTTGGATATGTAATTCGGTTGCTCAGTTTTTGCATGGGTCAAACAGTAGCCGTAGATAACATATTGGAGGCGAATTATGGTAGCTATATCTGACCCTGTTCTTCTTAGTGTATATTATACAGAGCATTGAGTTTGTATACATGCTATCGGGCAGTTTCAGCACTTGGTGCGTTTGGAAATAACGTACAACATGATTTGACAGCACTTTGGAATGGAAATGATTATGAAGAGCTGTCAAACCATGTTTGTTATTGAGAAATAAGGCAACAGCAGACGACAATTGTGTGTTGCGGTCTAAGGGCTAATTATCGAATAGTACTCTTCTCCCATAAATCTGACACACGGGACCGCCACGTCCAGTCCCCATCCAGCAGGACTAGGCCTGAATGAAAGTGTCTTGCACAAGGACACACCAAAATTATCAGTGGTCACAGCAAGGCTCGCTCCCAGATTGACGGTCCAGGGTCAAATGCTCCAAGCACTGAGCTACCAATGTTCCCTCATTTTAACAGACAAAATAACAAAATGTGATGATCCTGATATGACTATGTGGATGACAAGGCTGAGTTTTGTCAACGGTGGCTGAGGACACTGTAATTATTAGCCGATCTATTTATAGATCGGCTATATGTTGGTTATCCATCGGTTTGTGAAAAGTTCGTAACCACCTTTTTCTCCTATATTCGGTAATCTACAAACGCGAAATTTGTTGTATCACTTCCAAACTACATCAACCGGATAATTTTTCATTTTTGCCCATTATCTCTGTTTAAAACTGTAAATAAGCGAAATAACACAATTTGGGAATAAATTTACGTAAATAACAACAAGAGTTCGGCGGTTTGCAAATTGGCTATGAATAAAGTTTTGACGTCACAAACCGGAAGCTCCTCCATGTTCCAACATCTCGATACACAAATCAAAACACGTCGAAGTTTGACCTAAATTCAGTTAGTTAGTGGTTGTGAAGTGTTCTATATATACGGATATAGACATCGTAATGATCGCGAAAGGACACTGGAATAGTATAGATTGCATGCAGTAATCACAATTCAAGGTGTGGAATGCGAGAAACTGAGTTCGGATCGGACACGTGAATTTGTGACTAGAAATTATTGGACAAGAATTTGGGCACAAGAATATCCAAAATGTTCGGGTGTCAATGGTAAGTCCTTGATATTATAAATAATCCGATAGTTCTACTTGTCAGCTGGTGAGACAATTTAAGCTGATGTAATCATTATATTGTGTGTGAACCCCACCCAGAGCTCCAGATAAGCTGCGTATTTGCGTAAATACCCAATTAAAATTGCCAAAAACCCAATTGAAATCAGAAGTAGTGAGTATAAAAAAGCAATGAGAACACTTGTGGTACCTTTATCATGCTGCAGAAAACAATAAACAGGCCATCAATGTAGCATATTTTTCTTATTTTTCCATGAAAACACATCTTGGTATTTCATTAGAATTGTCTCAGAAAACAATAAACAGGCCATCAATATAGCATATTTTTCTTATTTTTCAATGAAAACACATCTTGGTATTTCATTAGAATTGTCTCCAAGTAGACAATTCTAATGAATTGCTAAGATATGTTTTCATTTCGAAGCAAACTATTCAATAATTGCTGTCTGTTAATGTGCAAACAGTAGTGTTATTTAAGTTTACCCCATTAACATTTTGAAATACCCAATTGCTTTATAAATGATTGAGTAACAATCATGCTCCAGATAAGCTGCGTATTTGCGTAAATACCCAATTAAAATTGCCAAAAACCCAATTGAAATCAGAAGTAGTGAGTATCAAAAAGCAATTAGAACAATTGTGGTACCTTTATCATGCTGCAGAAAACAATATACAGACCACAATATAGCATATTTTTCTTATTTTTCCATGAAAACACATCCAAGGAGACAATTCTAATGAAATGCCAAGATATGTTTTCATTTCGAAACAAACTATTCAATAATTGTTGTCTGTTGATGTGTAAACAGTAGTGTGATTTAATTTTACCCAATTAAAATTAATTTTGAAATACCCAATTGCTTCAGAACTGATGGAGTAACAATACTCAATTACTAATTCCTTATCTCGAGCCCTGACAATACTCAATTACTAATTCCTTATCTGGAGCCTTGTTAGGATACACATTGTGTTGGGAAGCCCCTATTATTGTCCCAATAGTTCGGGTTATTACAGTAATCCTGGCCAGTCTGAATGTGATGGTTCAAATGAGCAGCATTTCCTGTTTCATCGGTTTCGTCTCTGGAAACCCGCGATTTATCACATTTAATACCATAGTGTTTGTTTGTTTATTTATTTGCAGCCTATCAACAGCTAAGGTCATGTAAGGCCGGCCAAACGGGTTCGATCCCATTTTAACCTGCTGCATTGGGGGAGGGGGGATAGCAAAATCAGAACGTATTTGCTGCGTACTTGTATTTAAGCTGCGTATTTGCGTAAATACCCAATTAAAATTGCCAAAAACCCAATTTAAATCAGAAGTAGTGAGTATCAAAAAGCAATGAGCACAATTGTGGTACCTTTATCATGCTGCAGAAAACAATAAACATACCACAATATAGCATATCTTTCCATGAAAACACATCCAAGGAGACAATTCTAATGAAATGCCAAGATATGTTTTCATTTCGAAACAAACTATTCAATAATTGCTGTCTGTTGATGTGTAAACAGTAGTGTGATTTAATTTTACCCAATTAAAATTTTGAAATACCCTATTGCTTCAGAACTGATGGAGTAACAATACTCAATTACTAATTCCTTATCTGGAGCCCTGCGGCCACCCACTGAATTATAATGTTTGACACCGTGCTGTCACTGTACTTAACATGCTTAAGACGTGCGAGATGGTGTATTTTGATGGACCTCAGACAATAAAAAATTGCAGTTTGTGTGGAATTTCATGAAAAATGTTTACAGATTTTGCGATATTTACTGTAAATCATGCCAAACGTTGATGAAATTTTCAGATCAAATGCAGAATATCACCATGTTGTCACCATTCAATGTTATCTATGAAAGATATTGTAAATTTTGTAAATATTTTTCATCAAAGTGAGCACATGTTTGTACATGCAAAATCACATGGCGCATGTCATATGTATAAAATTTGTCATAAATTGTCAATATTTCAGTGATATTTCATATGACTTATAGTACAACTTTTTTTTCTCCTCAAAAGGGCATGTAAATGTTGTGACCACTCATCTGAACCGTCTCCGCAAGAAGGTTCAGATGGTGTATGCAACATATATGTATTCCGAGTACACATGTATTTATTTGTTTTTAATATATATCATGTATATGTTTCAAGAAAGAAAGCAGAGTTCTATGACCATCTTAACCTAAACTGGGCACCACCAGTTAATCTGGGCGGACAAAAGCGAGCACCATCTACATCAAGATATGATCGGCAGCAGGAAACGAAGAGAAGGAAGCCAGCTGAATTCACAACTATTGTTGGACCTGATTACACTGACACGGGTATGGATATGGGTGACAGCGTTGATTAAGACGGCGTTCAGTCACAGACTGATGTTGATGGTCCACTCATGGAGGCTATGTCGCTGGAGCTGCAGGAACTGCGTACAGAGAATGGGGAACTTAAGGAAAAAGTGGCCCATTTGGAAACTAAATTCACTGCAAGTTATCTTAAGGGTAGTGACGAGAAGGTGAAACATTTAACAGGATTACCACCATTCACAGTTCTATCTATATTGTTTAATTTTCTGGAACCTCACCTGCCATCCAGTCTTGTCATGCCCAAATTCAAGATAATGATATTGACATTAGTGAAATTGCGACTAAATTTGTCAAATCTCTTTCTTACGTATGAATTTGACACTACTCAATCAACAATATCTATACTTTTTTACACGGACAATTGACTGTATGTACAAGCGGCTAAAGAAACTCATAAGATGGTCAGAGCGCGAGACATTGAGAAAAACCATGCCAATGGAATTTAGGAAGTACTTCGGCCACAGGTGTGCAGTGATAATTGATTGTTTTGAGGTATTTATTGAGAAACCAAGTGGTTTGAAAGCCAGAGCATAAACCTGATCTTCATACAATCACCACCACATTGTGAAATTTCTAATTAGAATTACTCCTCAGGGCAGTGTGTCCTTCATATCGAAAGCATGGGGTGGTCGTGTGAGTGACAAGTGTGTGACAGAGAACAGTGACTTCTTGTCCAAGTGATTACCTGGGGATTTAGTGTTGGCGGACAGAGGAGTTGATGTCAAGGACAGTGTTGGCTCGGTAGCTGCAGAAGTGAAGATTCCAGCATTTACGAAAGGTCGTGATCAGCTATCCCCTCTGGACGTGGAATCAACGCGTAAACTTGCCCACTCAAGAATACATGTGGAACGGGTTATTGGTTCTGTTCGACAGCAATATACTATATTGAACGGTTGTCTTCCCATTAATTGTCTCATGAACAAGGATAAGTTTGGTAAGACGGTCACTGACAAAATTGTTACCGTTTCGTGTGGACTAGTACATTTGTCTAACTCAATTGTTGATGTTAACTGAACCAAATTGATCTACACTGGTCCTTGCACTTCTTCGTGTCCTTTTGTAAATACTGAAATCTTCTTTTTCTGATTCACTTATTTCGCCATCAAACATTTACTTTTCTATTGCTTGCAAGGAAATAGGATTCTGCGATTTCGGTCGGCTGCCAGCATGGTACCGATAAACAGGTTGTCTGTCGGTCGGTATAGTCGACTATACCGACCGACAGCCGACCTGTTTATCTGTACCATGCCAGCAGCCGACCGAAATCGCTGAATTGGTATTCCTGGGCCAGGAGTGTGGAATTTCTTCATCAGATTTGCTGGCACCTTTTGAAATTAAAATCATATAAATATCCCAATTCAAAACCATTTTTAATAGAAGCTAAACATGTATACATGTACTTTATCATTTATTCCATTATCATGATTATCACATACAGCATGTAATAATAAAGTATAAACACTCATAGTAAGCATGACATTACTTCCTTTCAATAGTAATATGACCAGTGTAGGCACAGATCAGCCTGCACATTCACATACAGGAGTGTGCTAGCAGATTAATATCCAGATTGATCAAACCCCAAAAGGCATTTTTCTCAAGCCACGTTCACATATACTTTTCTATATTTGTGATGCACCGTTAGAGAAACAGTCCACTTACTTCACTGGTGCTGCACTCCGTGCCGATGGAAATATTTCAAGACAATCCACTTGAAAGATACAATAGGCGACATTAATTGTAAAAAAATGTTTCAAGACGAGTAGTAATTTTATTGATTTTTATTCACTCATCTAGAAACATTTTATAATGGTGCATATTCTATTTTTCAAGTGGATTATCTTACATTTTTCACCGGCGCGGAGTGCAGCACCAGTGTAATAATGATAATTAAGATTTGCCATGTGTTTTGTACCTACAAAAATGGGCGTAATTTCATAAAAAAAAATAAAAAAATTACGATATTTTCCCGGAATGACACCGAAGGTTGTCGAAATTTTCAGAGCAAATGCGGATTTCTATTCCGCATTTGCTTTGAGAATTTCATCAACTGCCAGCATATTTATGAAATTGCGCACCTGTTTGTAGGTACAAAGTCACATGGTGCGTCTCGATTATACAGACAGTATATCTGCATTGGCAATATATACATTGAAGTTCACATACAGTACTTGCACACCAAATTAATCACCTTTTTACATGCTTGTTTTTCTTAAATTCTGGCATGTTTCTACAGTCTGGGCAATAGGTATATATATAAGATTCCGGCACCTCGTGTTAATTTATTGCACCTGGTGTTTTTATAAACTTCAATGAATAAGGTTTCCAAAAATTCCGGGTGCCATTTTTTTAAACCAAGTTCAAGGTCATTTCAAGGTCATTGAACTTTATGCTTGACGGAAGTCGAAAATTGCCAATATATGAGCCAATAGGTAGGTCATGGTCCTTAACTTGGAAATTGGTGTAAGTTGTTCAAAAACATTTCAGATGGATATATTAAAGAATTTACTCAAACTACACTAATATTCAGTATATTATTATCATATTTTCAAGATGCCCGCCGGGTATTTATGAGATTTCGGTTGACTTAATTGCTACATATTTGTGTAATGCTAAGCGCCTTCACCTATATTCAAAGGTTAATTCTTTCAACTGGAATAATATTGCAGTTAATATACTCCATTGTCAGAAAACTCAAAATTGCCGCCTAGTAAATGGCAAATCCATAGTAATTTACTAAATATAACTGGGAGAATTTGGTTGGGGAGGAAATCAACACTTCTCTCACTTTTCCCTGAGATTCTGTAACTACTAAAATGTGGACATATATTGACATATATTCTTTCCCTTTAAGCATCAGGGGCCCGTTTCACTAAACTTCGTATGACTAAAATGTTCGTAAGTGCAAATTTAGGATCATCTGTACATTTCAATTGAGGGATTTACATTTGTTGAGCATAGGCTGCATATGCAGCCTATGCTCAATAAATGTCAATCCAATAATTGTTTATAAGAAAACATTGTTAATGTGATATTTACAGACTATTATACATTTGCACTTACGAACATTTTAGTCTTACTAAGTTTAGTGAAACGGGCCCCTGTTCAGCTCACGGTATACACTGTTCACAATTGACTAGTGTATACTTTGTATATGCATATTATTACTCATCACATTCCAGGGGCGGCAGGTCCGGCGACTGCCCGATCAATATTTTTGACAATTTTGGAATTCATACATATATAAAAAACGAAATGTAAATATTTGTTCTGCAATTTTTTTTCATTTCTCATCAGAAGTGTACGTTGTTACCACTCAGTTGAACCGTCTCGGCGGGACGGTTCAACTGAGTGGTAACAACATATACGTTGGGTGGGTAGCGGGTGCACACAGTAGATTCGCCGGACCAATCTTATGATGCTTCGTTCCCTAGAATGAGACAACACGTTTATATCCTAACCAGCCTTACAGTTAATAACTATAGTATGAAAAACGAAAGCTGCCGAAGTTTTACGGCCATATAAACAATGCAAAAACAATTATTGGACCAAATTTCACAAAATAAAAAGAAGGCTCAGTCTTAAATTTTGATGAAATTTTATATTATCGAAAACAATATTGTTTTTTGCATTGTTTATATGGCCGTACAATTTGGGCAGACAGGCAGCAATTGATTTGAACAGGGTCCACACTGTTCACAAAAGGTAATTCTTCAAGCGCGGAGTGTAGCATCAGTGGTCATGTGACACTGGGGAGGACGATTATGATCATCATCGAACCTGCATTCCCACATAACACGTTGTAATTAAATGTACATGCCCACTCAGTAGGCACAAACTGTTCTTCATAGCAATTAAATAAGTGTATAATGTTGTCACTATTCCACCAGTTCTAAAAATTACGAGTGCCCACGATACAGATATAATCATTTAGTAATATTTATTTTACTGATAGTGACTCGCAGTGGTATCAGGCTATTTTCATATGCAAATGAAGCATGATATTTTTTAATTATTTATACTAATTAAATGTGTCACCTGAAAACAAATATTTCCGACAGATGTTAAGTATGTTCATTGAACATCAAACAATAAATACAGAGACTACATAGTAAAGTCCGTTAACATTTTAAGGAAACCCGGTTATCACCCCAGATATAATTGTGGAAATTTACGTCTGATATTAAATGTATACATATGCCAATCAATACGTGGGGTAATGGTGAATGAATGTACATATTGCCAGAAAATGTCTCCGATGATGTCTCTGATATACAGAATAGTTTGTGCCTACTGAGTGGGAATGTACCTTTAATATAGTGAGACACATTTTGTTCGTCGGTTTCTGGCAAAATACATCCATTTAATTACAATTACTGGACATGTTAATTTGTCATTATTATACTTTTTATATCAAACGTGAATTGCCTCTATTGATATCAGAGCCGATAACCGTGTTAACTTAAAAAGGTTAACGGAAACAACTAGTTATCCTTTCATCTTTTATGTACAATGATCATACTTTATAATATGTTGATCAAATATTTATTCAGGTGACGCAAATAATTGACATAAATAATGTCCTGCCTGATTTGCATATGAAAACAGCCTGATACAAACGCGCGTCTGTATCGGTACATTGCGTTAACGGTTTAAAGGCACTGTGTCTCAGATAATGTCTCAGGTATACAATATGTTATAGTATATTATAGTATATTATAGGAATG